>VDFB02271358.1:733493696-733543696 GCA_007258455.2 Sequoia sempervirens | reverse complement strand
TCCTAATTAATTGCAATTTCTGAAAGGTGAATCATGATTTAATTAATGAAATTATCATTTTTAACACCTCGAAATGAATAGGTTCTGGAAATTTAGGTTAGGACCAATTTGACCAAGGGCGAATGGGTCCCCTTTAGTTGCTTATTTCAAATTTGGTGGCATTTTTATGATCCCAAATTCAAATTCAAATGTTGGCTTGTAATGTTTAATTTTTGGGAAATTAGAAAATTGTCTATAAAAGCAAGGTATTTTTATAATTTCAAATCTTAGAACTTTTTGAGGAACTTCACAAGAGCTAAGATTATTATCAAATGTGTTAAAGATCAGATTTATCAAGCATTTGTTGTAGCATTCAATATCTCAAGCATTATATCAAAGTTATCAAGCATCATGCATGTTTTTGGAGCTAACATTGTGATGTAGGTTTCAAGTATTCAAGTCAAGATTCAAGCATCAAGATCACATCATCAATGAAGTAATTTCATGCAAGATCAAGACCTTGGAGAGATCTACTAAGTTTTAGTCCTTCAAGGGTTTCAAATCAGGGGTTTGGTGAGTTGCAACAAAGCAACTATTCATTCATCATTCCTTTCATGTTTCATTGTTTCATTTCAAGGTTTAATTACCAAAATGGGGTTTGACGAAGGAAAATCCCCATTCACCAAAAACAAACAATTTTTCCCTCATGTGTTTTGTAGATCTTCGGTTGAAGAAGAATTTAAGATCTATCAAAATAGCAAAATTGCAAAAATTTTCAAATTTGCAAAAGTTGTCAACATTGTCATAAGATGTAGAAACTCACTTTCAAAATTTATTTCTAAATTTTTGTATACATGAAACTCGAAGGAATCAGAAGTGCATACACAGGACCAGAGGATTGTGAAAGAAAATTTTCAACCCCTATAACAAGACCCATTCACCCTTGGATGAATGAGTCCTAGGAGGAGACTCATCACAACCTTTTTGTGATAGGTACATAAAATCAAGCCCTTCTTAGATCTACAATTACTTTTTGGATTATATCAGATTAAGGTTTAATTTAGAGGTTTCATGTGTTACATTGCATAATTGCATCCATTTCCATTTATCTCCCGAAAGTGCATTTTAGGTTGATTTACCTTGTCCTAGGTCATTAGCAAAATAACAAGATCTCCACCAAGGTTGACTCACCTAAGGGTTGAAAGCCAATCTTGACCTAGGGGATCTCTTTTTCCTAATGAACTATGGAAAATAGGTGCATCATACCACACATTCCATATTTTGATTCACCCCATTTTCTGATGTTTTAATATCAACTATTTGAAGAGCCACATTTCACTTCAATGGGCTTAGTTGACTAATTTAGGGGAGAAGTTGGTTTTTGTTGTTAAGTGGTGAAAGTTGGAAGAGAAAAGGTGTTGGATTGTAGAGCTTGTTTGTAGCAATTGATAAGTTTCTCAAATTTTAGTATAAGTAGAGGCAAGTTCTTAGCCTTTTGGTCATTCATTCATTATCTTTCAATCATTCTTTTGAAGTTCATTGTTGTAGTCTTCTATGCAAACAGGTTGCTGAGTGCAATAGTGAGAAAATAGATTTTTTTGTGAGTTTGTAGTTTGTTGAGAGTTTTGAGAAAGGTTAGGATTAGAGTTAGGTTGATCATAGAAGGAGAAACAAGTGTGACTATGGGAATTAAGCTTAAGAAGCAGTATCTTCATTGGGAGCTATAATTCTAGGCATGTTGATTTTACTTCTCTATTCTTTTTGTGTTGAAGTCTTACTTGTTTATGAATGCAAGTGTTTTAGGAAAAGGTGAATTATATGTTAGGTTGAGCTTTCTTGCAATAAATTTGGTTATTTCTTATTTGGGTAAGCTTTTATGATCTTTGGTGAATTCTTATTTTGGTGAAACCTTGTTGGTTGATACTTATATTTATATTTATTTCTTATGTTGGAATTGTGTGTTTGTGTTTTCTAAACAACACAATCATAGCGTATTAGTATAATACCTAGGTTGTCATAGAACAAATGTATGCTGACATAGAAGATGAAATATGAGAAATGATAATATCTTGAAGTACCATGTTGAAAGTATTAGTTTGCAATACTGTATGTACATGTTGCAAGAATGAAGGTGTTGTCATTGATGTCAACTAGTTAATTGGTTATCAAATAGTTACTATTGTCATTGATGTCATGGATGCAGGTTATTGGTTGTATGTGTCAAGGATATTGAGAAAATTGTAATAAAGAAAGGTTGTAGGTTTTCAGTGTTTTCTCTAGGTTTTGCTCTGGGATTTTCTCCTATTTTTGTGTTGTTTAGATATGTTGATCATGGTTGTTGGAAGTTGCTATATCCAGATTTTGGGTTTCTAGATCATTGTGCAGTGTGAGTTATGTTTACCAGTTGTGAACTATGTTTTTTAGGGTTTCTAGCTGAGTTTCGAGAGAAATGTAGTTGCTCCAAATTTCTTCTTGGTTGAGTCTTATGACTTGTGGTTCTAGAGTTAAGTTGTTATGATCATGTTGAAGATAATTTTATTGTCTAGAAAGATTAGATTGTGTTAAGGGTTGCGTGTGCTTAATCGTTCTATGTGTTTTACATTGGTTTGGTTGAGCTTGTGTTAATTACTACTTTTGAAGTTCATGAAGCATGTTGGGACTTATTTGAGTCCTCATCAAGTGTGTACTTGGGTCGCCCTCATTCTAATTCCACCCTATATTTTTTGGCGCTAACCTAACTTGAATTTAAATGGTGTGTGTTCGACTTTGGATATGTTTCAAAGTTGAAGATGGTATAAATACAAGATGAAATATTGGTGAAAGATGTACAAAGAGTGATGCAAAGAAATAGAGCAAGATAGATGCAAAATAGATGTGAATCAGTGTGTATGTGATGCAAGTTTGGAAGATTAGTGCAAAATCTAAATGCCGAGTTTTTAGAAGCAGTGAGTTGAAGGCGTACTCTACCATTCATGCATGTATACAAGTGGTTGAGTGAATCATGGTAGAAATCTATGTTGCATTGAGATTGTCTTCTCTATGTATCATATCTCTTCTATCTTCTTTGTATCTGTGTGGTAGTGAGCCCTCTAGGTGGTTAACACTTGTTGGATAGTGAGTCCTGATCTAGACAGTGAGTCCTATTTTGGTAGTGAGCCTAATTTGGAAATGAGCCTTTGTAATCAATTTTGACATTCTTTTATATTGTGATCTGATCCTCACCATGGTTTTCCCCTTATTAGGTTTTCCATGTAAATCTAGTGTTATTGTGTATGTGATGCTTTTTAGTTTCTGCCTTTGCATTTAATGATTAATCATATTAGCAGAATTAAGGATTTGTGATTGATATAATTTCTGGTGAAAGTTTTAAAGGCTAAAGTTTGTTACAACTGATTCACCACCCTCTTAGTTAAGTCATCACCTTTTAGGCTGAAATTATGTTGTAATTGAGGAGAGTATGAGTGGTCAAATACCAAATTGAGCTAAGGGGTGGGTGAACATACTACTACACTCTATGTACTGAGTAATTGTATATATATGTGAAATCTTTGGCCAAACTAGTGTAAGTAGCCACTAATTACACTTTTCAGTTCACTGTGAACTAGATTTACATAATTAAGCTAGGAATGTCATGCATGTAGGTTGTAGCCAATGTGTTGTAGCTTTAGTTATATAGGACATAATACCATGCTCAGTAAGGCTAGTATTATGAGGTTACCAGACCGATATCTTCATCCAAGAGTAGGGCCATGTTACCAATTAGGTAGATGTGTAGGGGATCACATTAAGTACATGGTTGAGGGAAAAGCAGTTGAGTGATACTCTCCCTCATATAGTTGGCAGCCAAAATTTGAGGATGTATGCCAACAAGGACATATGGAACATTTGTGCTCTATTTCATTAAAGCTCTTGGAAGCTATGTATGTATTCATGTATCTCTATCTTTATGAAAATTGTAAATAGAAAAATGTTATCTTTACTTGGGATTATGTCATGTGTCCTTATAAATGATATGGAAGTTTGAAATGGGATTATCTCGAATGTGAATCTTTTTATTAAATTTTTATTTCTTTGTGATGGTAAATATGAATTATTCACATATGGGTTAAAAATTAGGTAAAATCAATAGGTAAATCATTAGGCATGTTACATGTGGTATCAAAGCTACCGGGTTTAGCTCTAGAACCTATGAGGTCACTATGATTTCATCCAAAATTATGTGAATCTACTGTGTGGACTCCTTGTGTCATGATGGTGCATCTTGTTGTGCAGTTTTGCACACACGCCCCACTTGGAGTAGGGACCCTCTTTTAGTAATGTCTTTCGACCTTTGGTTTTATTGGTTTTGCTCTTTTGAGGTCTTGACATGTTGGTCTTGTTGGCTCTGATCTTGTCCTGGGGCTTGAATTGGTTAAAATTGGTTTTCAGTGAAAATATGGGTTTTGACCTGAATCCGGGATTTTCCAGCTCCGACAGATTTTCCCGGGCTCTGGTTTACTGTCTGTTCATTGCTGAATTCTTCAAATCCAGGTTTCTGCTTGACTCCAGGATTTTTCAGTTCTGGCAGATTTTCCCGGACTGTGCTAAAATCCTGAACTCCATTAAAACCCCAGTTTCTGCCATATCTGCGAAATCTGTGTTCATCCATATTTTCTGCGTATCTTTGGATTTTTCAAAATTCCATCCTGGGCTCGAGTTTCTGGATTTTTCAGACACGTCTTGTCGCTCATTAATTCTCAAGGTACCTTTGCTTAGACATGGATTTGGAGGGATTTAGAGTCTTTCGGGCATCATTCTGATTTCATTATTCACTTGCTTGCTGCTTTGGCAATTGAGAGTTCCTTGTTCGAGCTTTGAAGATTGATCATGAGCCGCTTGCGTGTGGATTGTTTGGGCGCTGGTGTCAGAGTTTTCATTGCTAGGGCATGTTTGCTTTGTGGTCGCTTCTTCAAGCTCGAGTTTCGTCTGGATTAATCCATGGTAGGTTATCATTGGCCTTTTCATCTGTTTGCATGATGATTGAACTATTTTATGTTGATTGATGGTCATTTCGGGTCGGCTCATGTTTAGTCACGATTTTCTTCTTATCGAATTAGGGTTTGACCCATCTCCTTATTAAATCTCATCACCCGTGCCATGTGTGCTTGTATTTATTCATTAGTTGATGGGTGCATTCATTTGGATGGTGTTATGGGTGAATTTTTTTGTCCTAAGTGCATAATTTGTTGTATCCTGTGAAGTTAGGGTTTTGATACTTTTCCCATATCCTGTTAGGGCCGATGAAATTGTGGCGATTTACATATCCAAAGCAATCCCTCCCTTGGGAAGCCTCAGAGTGCATTAGATTGATTTTTGTAGATGGTATTTCAAACCCTGAGCTTACCCTGGTTTTCATGGCGGGGGGTTTATTACTCAAAATTAGGGCATCGCTGTTTTTCCATGAGGACTCGTCTTTTGAGAGCCTTGGGAACTTAAAACCATTTACATTCTGAATCTTGGTGGTTGGCGTAGATTTTGAAGTCATTTGAATCCCAATTAGCAAGGTTTTACATGTTCATTCAGTCGTTGGTTCGCGTGTTGTCTTTCATCGGGTTCCCGTGGTGTCCGCATAATTTCTGCGCACTCGGATTTTCCCAGTTTTGGCCAATTCCGTGGGGTGTAGCGAATTCCAGAGTATTTGAACTATCCACAGAAATCCTTCCCGTTTGGACTTTTCTAGTTTTCCTATCTGGTTTTATTCCTTTCAATTTTCAAGGATAGGACCAATGGAGTAAATGCTAAATAATGATTTCTTATTGCTAATGGATGGATTCCATGATAATTTTATAAACTTGTGTCCGTACTAACGATTTATTTAGCAAATGATGTCTTTGTAGCAAGAATCTGTCTAGGTCAGATTTCTTCGAAATTCTGCCCCAACTGGATTTTCCCAGTTTACCTCATTTTTCCGGATGGCTTCATTCTCCGGATTCTTCAAGGATTGATGATTTGTGATGAATCTCAGTGGCTTTATATGATTTTATGCTAATATTTGGATTGGAATATAGGTGATAATTGGATACTCATGACATTCTTTTGTGGATGCAGGCTGAGTCAAGTAAGGCCGCTGCGGGAAAATCTAAGGGTGACTCAGAAGGATCCTCCATTTCAGAGGCAGAAAGGTTACGATTAGACACTAAGAGTCAGCTGCCAGAAAGCAATATTTCTTTTGTGTGGTCTGAAGTGTCTGACACCAATGTTGGAGCCTAGAGGTATGAAGAGTTTAAGGAGAGAACAGCAGAGAAGGATCTGTCAGTCCTAAGGAATGGAATGATGAGGTCCGGATTAGTACATGTGGCAGGGTTCCCTCTTGCAATCCAATGCTATGAGTTGATTTTAGAGTGTGCCCGACAGTATGACTTCGACACACAAAGGGTTTTCAGCACTGAGGGAAGGGTCTTGGCGAATTTCAGTCCTGTTTCCATTGCCCAAGTCATTGACATGCCGGATTTGCCTTCTATGTGTGCTCTGAACATGGACTTGGATAGGACATACTATGAGAATGAGCCCATCAACGTTCAACAAATGATTAATGCTTGGTTAGAGAAGCCAAAGTCGAACTATTCCAAACTCCCCAAATAGTTGCAGAGTTAAATTCAGATCGGATATATATGATGCAATTAGATTTTTGAGCAGGGTAGCAAGTTTGAAAAGTGTCGGAGTACTGGAGAATTGGATGGTTCGTGTGATAACAAAAATTGAACAAGGAACCAATTACCATTGGGCGGGGCTTATTATTTTTGAGATTGATAAACATCCGAGGAACGTCTTGGAAACCAAGAAGTTCACCATGTCCTCCTATGTCATGTATGTGTTGGCAAGGTTCTACCCATACAGGGGTCTGAATCCAAAGGGAATGTTTGGACAAGACATAGTCTATGAGGTATACCCGGAATTACACCTAGGACACAAAGATTATCGAAGAGCCAATGATGCATTTACAATGCATATCACTAGGATGCTACAGAATGTCGAGCACGTGAGGCTATCAGATGGAGCAAAGGGATTGATAAAGAGATATGGGGCCTGGTTCATTCAATTTCCCACCTTCTCTTACATTAGAATTGACGGATGCCTCGCTACTCCGTACAGGTTACCTAGGTACCCCACTGATCATATTGTATTACTGGAAATTGTTAGGCAGATATGTGAGTTTGATGCCATTGTCAAAAAGGAAAAGCATAAAACAGGCTTTGGTGGGGATTTCCCTCTTGGAATTGGCGTAGCAGAGGTGTGCCCTTCCATTCAATCAGCACACACAGTAGGAGATGAATTGGCAGCTCATGGTTTCTCCTTCCATTCCAAAAGGACAAACTTTGATATCACCGGAGAAGCACATAAATAGGCCACCAAGGAATACCGCCATAAGGATGACCTAGAGGACTATTGGGCCAACATCAAAGATGATCTTGAGGCAAGGAAGAAAAGGTACTCTAGGCTTCCTGTCGATGTGATTAGGCAATACAATTTTAAGCTAATGCCCGACCAACTGGAAGATGATGGAAACCTGGTACAGGATCATGCCTATGACTCCGTTAAGGATAAGTCAATTGGGGAAATAAACTGGAATGAGGATGAAGTCACAGAGTTGGAGGACCTAATGGCCCCTGTCATGAAATTTACTACTTCATGGCTAAAACATAAGGTTTGGGAGTTGGAGAGTGAGAAGGTACCCTGTACCTTTAACTTGATGGGAAACCTTAATCCAATGTCTACTTCGGAGGAGTCTGGGGAAGATGACCCCAAAGGGAAGACTAAAAAGAGTTCACCCTTCAAAATAAAAATCAGAGGCCCAAAAGAAAGTGAGCCAGAACCAAAGAGAAAACCAAAAGGAAAGAAAAGAAGTAAGGCTTTGAAGATAGGCAGGTCCTCTGATGAGGAAGAGTTGGAGAAAGTAGAAGAAGAAGATGTTCCTCCTCCACCAAAGAAGACAAGAACCACTAGGGTTTCAAAGAAGAAGGCTCAAGATACCTCAAAAGATGAGCCTCCGATTGTTGATGTGGAGAGCTTAGGAGAAAAGACTAAAGTTTATATGAGGAGATCAAGGACTCCTTCTCCTAGGGAAACTATGCAAAAGATAGACCCTCCTCCAAAGTCACCAGTTGTAGAGCAATCCAAAGTTGCTTCTCCTTCACCAAGTGTGCCTGAGCAGGAAACAACCCATCAAGAACATGAAACTAGTGGGGAGGCAGAACCCTTCAAGGAGGGAGAACTTTTTGGTGCGACAGCCGAGCTCAAAGTTGAGGAGACAGGAAAGCATCCTTCTCCCTTATTTCAATATGAGGATTCTCCGGAGAGTGCCAAAGGCCACGGATCGCCTGAAAAGGAGGACACCCCTGCTAAAACCACATCACCGGTGCAAGAAGAGGATGAAGAGGAAGAAGACAAAACAACAGAACAACATGAAGAGGCAAAAACAAATGAAATTCGGGTGGACCCTCCTGTCCTAGATTGGCTTGAAAAGGAGGTTACAAGGAAGAAACAGGTTGTGGTTGAGGACACTCCTTTGGATTGGGATGAGATGTTGTCCAAAATCGGTAAAGGCAAGAAGAAGAAGGAAACTAAGGTGGTTTCAAAGATTGAGAGGGATGAAGTAAACAACATAGTGATCCACATTGCCACCCCAGCTACAAACAAGACTAGAGAGGTCACTGGTAAGGATTACAATGTGCAGACCATTAACCTTGGGCCAGCCTCTATGGAACAGGACATTGATGAATATGAAGGCTCCAGTGCAGTAATAATTGGGAGGTTAAGAAAGGAAGCTCAGACCAAGCATGAGCTTAGAGAAGAAAACGAAAAGCTTAAGAGGTGCTTGGAGGATGTAATGAAGCCTCTGCAGTCTCTCCACCCTTCTTCTTCTGCCACTCCTAGTTTCCTACCCAAGGAAACCATTTCTGAAATAGAGAAGATCAAGACTTCTGCCCAAACTACAACATATTGGTTAAAGAATGTACAAATGAAAGGGGATGATGCAATTAGGGAAATCCTTTCAGTTGGGAAAGATGTAGTCAGAGCCAAGGACTTACTTGAGCATGTGCTATCCCAAGACAAAGAGGACATTGACCTTCTACTGCAGAAATCCAAAGCTATCATGGAACATGGTAAAGATAAATTGGCTGCGGATGGGATCCTTCCTTCCTCGAGATTAAATGAGACTTGGGAATGGTTTGAGGCTTTGCAAATTTGGAAAAAGGCCATGAGGAAGATTCAGAAGTGAAAGAAGCTAATAGATGGTGACCTGACTACAGTGTATGAGGGATGCATTGCATTTTTTGAGGTTATGACTGGTAGAAGAAAGATTTCTCCTAAGTACCTGAGCTTGGAATAGTTAAGGGAATGGTGGCATGAGGTCTATGCTCTAGATTCTGAGAATGTCATAATAGGACACCAGCTAGATGATGCAGCGACTTATCTGGCAGTAATGGATAAGTATCAAGCTCACAGGGAGGATTGGAATAAGATGGTTAAACAGTCAAAGGAGGAGATTGGCTCCATTGAATGCCAGCTTAGGATTTTACCCTTGCCACCTGTCACTAATTTGGATAGGTTATTTTTGAGAGTTCAGGACCATAACAAGGATAAGGGAGGCGGTAGCTAATGCTTGTCTTGAGATTTGTGCTTCCCTATTATTATAGGGCATGTATTGATCCGGACTACATTAGTGAATGTATCTAGGCCGACCTTGATGATATACCGGCATTTAATGTGTGCTTTATTTTGAATTCCTAAGGCCGACTTATTTTGGGCAGTTGTTTTTATTTTGTAAATGTTGGCTGGGCCGACATCTCTTGAGAATTTTCTATAAAAAGGAATTCTTGCCTTATTGTAAAGGGTTAGCTAGAATGTAATAGAGATAAGTAAGAGCAGAAAAAGAGTTAGAGTATTTCGTAGTAGGAGTAGTAGTCAATTTATTGAAGCAAACACTGTAACAAAATGGTGGAATTGTTGCAACATTTTGGTGATCTAATACAATTGAAGACATTGTGGTTTTCCTGGTGAAATCTCTTGTGTTATTTTATCTTGCATGGTTCCTATTGTTTTATCTTTCAAATTGCTTAAAGATTTAGGGTTTAGTGTTGAGAATTGGATTAGTTTGGTGAATGATTTTCATGATCTCGTATTTGGAATGTTTGTAGCAATCTCTGGTCTATACTTCCAATAACTATCTGATTGTAGTAGGCTAGTGAAGTCAACCTGGACCATATATTTACATCTGCTTGAGTTCGATTGTAGATGAATATCTATGATTTGAAAATCTATATGCCTTAGAAGATTGCACTATTCTTGTGATATTGCATTGTGGGTTAAGCAAGGATCAGTTGTTTGAGATTGGTCCATTCCAGATATCTATCATTTGCATTGCTCATTCTAGGAATAGTTTAGATCTTATCATATCCTTGCACCCTCATCTTTTGTTGTTTCTTTATCATTTGATTAGATTTAGGATTTGAGATTGTCATATTGCAAATCTGATAGATTGAGAAGATACAGTATGCTTGTAGTAAGGCACGATTGTGATTACTAGAATTTTCACATATTATCTGAGTTGTTTATGCATTGTCATGACCTGACACCCGAGAGACCTTGGGATGATTTTCAATAATTTATTGTTGAGGATTACCTTTCAAGAGAGATAGAATATTGCATTCTGTCTGAGTTGTTGCTGTGCAAAAAACACAATCAGCAGATTGGCGCTAGAAGGAGGGCCTGAATGAGCACACTAGATCATTTCTTGACGCCATCTCTCCTGAAAGATATAGGAGAAACACCAGATCTACCGCAGGAGAGGAAGATTTACAAGAACTACAGTTCCCCACTAGGTCAAGAAGGACTCGAGAAAGGGGAGAATCATCATCACCCATTCCTTCACCAGCATTATCCAAATCTTCACACCCTGAGGTTGAGGCTATACCTATCCCTGAGGCAATTCCCATTCAACAACCTCAGCCTTTCATTAACCAACCACAACCACCACCCCCACTTTTACCCATGGCTTTCCTTGCCAATAATCCATCTCCCTTATTTTTCCAGGCCTACAATGTAATGCCCAAAAATCCTGAGCACTTCTGTTCAAAATTTCATGTTAATGACCCAAATAGGACTGTAGAAGAACATATAAGGATTTTCCAAACCTGTCTCAAAGACAGAGGGATTGTTCATGAGGATGTTGCCTGTAGACTGTTTCCTTATTCACTAGGAGAAGAGGCCTTTTACTGGTACAATCACCTCCCTTCTGGTTCAATTCTTAATTGGAATGATCTTGAGACCGTCGTTTTGTAGAAGTTCAGAATACCCATCAGTGCCAATGAGTTATACCTGCAATTCATTAAAGTCAAGAGAGAGGTTAATGAACCAATATCCAGTTTGAATAATAGGTTTCATCGCGCGTACGCTATACTTCAAGATCCTTATGTTTTAGATAATAATACGGCTCTAGGAGTCTATTATGAAGCCTTGGATAGCCTTATAGCGAATTTTCTAAAGTGGAGACCTAATCCTCCGACTAACTTAACTGATGCCTATACAAAAACTATTAAGCTCAGCACAGATTTGAGACAACACTTGATTGGACCATTGCCTTCTTTAGGACCAGTTGCACATCCCAGTCAGGTTCAGGCAGTGAATCAGGCTCTTACAAATCATACTCCAATCATGAATCCAATACTTTAGTTACCCTTGGTGCCACACCTTGGTCAACCCATGAGCCAGGTCTCCCCTATGATGAGCTTCCCTCAATAGCAAGTTAACCAGCCTATGTATCAGCCACAGCCAAATAGTTTCCCAGTTTATCTGCAAAATTCTAAGGTATTGCATCAGTCTATGGGATCTGCTACAATGCCTATCCCTCCTCAGAGTAATCTAAACTAGACCCCTTATCAAGATCCAAATAGGGAGAGGATTGATGAAATGGATGAGCAGATAAAGAAGTTGAATTTAGAGGTGACATACCTAAGGAATCAAAATAGCCAATTACAAGCTGCTCAGAAGAGTATGCAATCCAATCAGAACAGAGAGTTTCCACAAGGGCAGAATTTTGACAGAGGACAACGTAATGACAGAGGATTCTATAATGACAGGGGATACAATCAGGATAAGGGTTACAACAATGACAGATGATTCAATAACGAAAGGAGACATAATTTCGATAGAGGACAAGGTAGTGGACCAGGATTTGATAAGAGACAATCACAAGGGCAGAATAGGACCTGGAATATAGGACCCAATAATGGAGGAGTTCCCACCCCATTGGATCAACCAGCTAGTCAAACCGTCAACCAGTCTGCCAATCATCCAGTTAGTCAAGACAAGCCTCCTAGTGGTGTATATCTGGCTAAAGTGGCTCTATCAGGGTGGTGTAGGCTCCATAAGACAAGCCAGCATTCAGAGTTAGAATGTCCTGAATTCCAAACTGCTGCCTCCATCTTCCAGTATGAGGTAGAAAATAATGCAAATGGACAGGAGATTGTTCCTTCTACACCTTATGACTCTCTGGTGTTAGTGTTAAATCATGCCCCTTTTCCAACTAGTAAGGAAAATATGCCAAAAGAATCTGATTCCCATGAAGACAAAATAGATCAAATCTGCAATGAGGATGAGGTGGCTTAGTTATTTAGTGAGGAAACAATGAATGATAATGGCCCCCTTGATCAGGAAGAAGCTTATGTCGAAGAAGTACAGATGTTTCAGAGGCAAGGTTTGAGAGATATGTCTCATAGGCGTCCACAAGCTGGGGGATCCTTCACCACTTCTATTCCTCCAAATAATTTCAGTACCCCTCCAGACCCTAATGCCAGCAATAATCCTTCCTTCCCACATGTTTCCAAGTAGTACCTTTCGAAGGAAATACAAGCTCAAACTGACCCACAAAAGGAAAAGGTTGTTCAAGCAAGCAAAGATAAAGTGGAGGACCCTTCTAGGGAAGTATCAACTGATATGAGCGAGGAGAAAATGGCTTCATATGTTGCTGAGGAGTTCAAAAAATTAAAGGTAAATCTTTCAGCATTTGAGTTATTAAGGTTCCCTGCAATTAGAAAGACAATTTTAGGTACTTATGAGGCCCGTTTAGTATCTTTGGATAAACCATCTGGTGTGGATATCATCAATGTTTCTAGTTCTCAGCCTATGAAGACACAAAGTCAAGCTCACAGTCAGACTAATTTGCCCCCTGGAGATAAAGGAAAGGAGAAGGATAAGACTCAAGTGGCTCAAGTAGATACTCAACCAACTTTGTTTCAAGGGAAGATCGAAACCCCACTATTTCTGATCTCTGTGCGCATATTCGGTAAGAATTTACATAATTGTTTATTAGATTCTGGTGCTTCCACCAATGTGGTGCCATTTGGAGTTTGTAGAGCTCTAGGAATTACACCAGCTGATTCTCAGAAGAAGGTAACTCAATTGGATAGAACTGAAGTAAATATGGTGGGAGAATTAAATATGATTCACATGTAGATAGCTTCTAACCCAAGGATTCAACAGGTTATTAATATTCAGGTAGCTGATATCCCTGATGTGTATGGTTTGATTCTAGGAAGAGATTTTACTAATGCTCTAAATGGATATGTGTCTATTGACCACTCTCACATGTGGCTTCCTTGGAAAGGAGTGCCAAATCAAATCATAATTGAAAGAGAACCAAGAATGAAATACATGATTACAGAATACCAAAATGCTTCAACTGAGGTTCTTGTATCAGAAGTAGGAATGGGAAATTATATACTATAAACTCAGTATGAAGAGTCAGACTCAGAGAGGTATTGATGCTACATGCGATGCCCATCAATGCAGAGACAAAGTCCAGTTATGGTGCTATTTTAACAAAACCAGTTGGAAAGGAGGAAGAGCTAGAAGATAATCGGATCA
The DNA here is from genome assembly GCA_007258455.2 of Sequoia sempervirens. Taxonomy (NCBI): domain Eukaryota; kingdom Viridiplantae; phylum Streptophyta; class Pinopsida; order Cupressales; family Cupressaceae; genus Sequoia; species Sequoia sempervirens. The sequence goes on along the minus strand of VDFB02271358.1, from coordinate 733,529,812 downwards.
GCCTATTAGACAGCTTCCAGGAATTCATGAAGCAGTGTGCTAAAAATTAAATTCATTTAGGCAGAAAGATAAGCTTTGAAGAGTTACTCCTACCTAATTGGTGTAGAGTTCATAATGCTTCCCTTTCAGAATTGGAATGTTGTTTATGCCAAACAGTGGTGGAACAAGTACAAAAATGCCTGGATCCAACTCAGGTAACTAAGTCAGCAGTGCAAAATCCTTAGGGAGGATGTGAAAATAAGAAATTCATGATGTTTGAGGAGCCATCCAGCACCGGTAAACTAAAGGATGTGATAAAGAAGATTACCCCTGTTGAAAGCTGGACTCTCAGATTTGATGGATCCAAATCCAAGCATGGAGCTGGAGCAGGGTTTGAATTGATCAGCCCAAAAGCTAAGAATTTCTTTGTAGCCCATAGGCTCCAGTTTCACTGTACCAATAATGTAGCGGAGTATGAAGCATTAATTCATGGACTTCTCATGGCACTTAAGAAAAAGGGTCAAAATTTTGCAAGTTTTCGGTGATTCTGAGTTAGTAATTAAGCAAGTAAGGAAACAATATTCATGCCATGATAGGAGAATGACTAATTACAAGCATAGAGTGTGGGACCTTATTGAAGGGTTTGACGCCTTCAATAGCCAACTGATACTGAGACAGAAGAATCAAACTGCAGACTCTCTGGCTCAAGCAGCAAGTACTTTGCAGCCTTTATCTTTATCAGGATCGAAAAGGTTCACTGTAGAATTGACTCCTGTGCCATCAGTCCCGGACAATGTTATGAACTTCCAGGTATTTGAAGATGACAAACACATTCTGGATTTTATTACAAATACAGATGTTTTTTCTTCCCAAATCATCGATGAAGCAGAACCCCAGGAAGCAGAACTAGATTTAGAAGGTGTGATGAATCTAAAGTCTAATACTATCCCACGGGGAATGGTACAGTTGGAACAAATTTTTGATATAGATAAAATCAGAGATCAGGAACAGGGATCCAAGAAAGAGTCTATCAATGGACAGTGCGATACTCATAATTTGGGAACTGAGGATAATGTTAAAAATATTTTCATTGGCAAAGTATGCACTCCAGAAGAAAGACAAGGGATAATTGAAGCATTGCACATCTTTCCAGATATAGTAGCCTGGGGTTACGAAGACTTGAAAACCTATGATACATCAATCATAACTCATACTATACCTATGAAGCCAGGTGCTAAACCTTTCAGGCAGAGACAGAGACCGATCAACGCATTGTTGGAACCACTCATACAAAAAGAAGTTCAGAAACTACTGTCTGCCAGAATTATATTTCCTGTCAGACATTCAACATGGGTAGCAAACCTGGTTCCAGTGAGGAAAAAGAATGGAGACATAAGGCTCTGCGTTGATTTTAAGAATTTAAACAGATCATCAGAAAAGGATAACTATCCAGTTCCTTCATTGGATGAAGTGCTTCAAGTGGTTAATGGATCTCAAATGATGTCCTTTCTGGACGGTTATTCAGGGTACAACTAGGTAATGGTTCAATATGAGGACAGGCATAAGACTGCTTTCACAACTAAATGGGGTACCTTTGCCTACAGGAGGATGCGTTTTGGACTCATTAATGCAGGGGCCACATTTCAAAGGGCTATGGATATTGCCTTTAAAGATATCATAGGCAAATGCATCATCATTTATATGGACGACCTGACTATTTTTTCAAAACACAGAGGGGATCACATTTCAAATTTGCGCAAAGTATTTCAAAAATGCAGGGAATTTGGCATATCCCTGAATCCTAAAAAATGTATCTTCAGAGTAACAGAGGGAAAATTGATGGGACATGTGATATCAGAAAAGGGAATTTCTATTGATCCAGAGAGAGTGGAGGCCATACTGAAGATCCAGCCACCTGCTAGCAAAAAGGAGATGAAGTCTTTCTTTGGCAAGATCAACTTCATCAGGAAATTCATTATTGGCTTTGCTGAAATTGTTAAGCCATTGAATGCAATGTTAAAGTAGGATGCTAAGATCGAATGGACTACAAAAGCAAATGAAGCATTTGTAGAAATCAAAAGGGCCATTGCTGATGCTCCAGTATTGGTAAGTCCTAGTTACAGTAAACCCTTTTACATCTATTCATTTGCTTCAGACCATTCATGCGCTGGGATGTTAACTTAAAAGTCAGATGAAGGAAATGAGCATCCTATTGCTTTTATGAGTGCACCATTGAAAGATGTTGAGTTGAGATATCCAAGTGTGGAAAAGCAGGCGTATGCGTTAGTCAAAGAAGTAAAGAAGTTTAGACATTATATTCTCAGGAATAAGGTGTATGCAATTGTCCCGAATTCAGCAGTCAAGTTACTTTTGATGCAAAATGAATTAGGTGAGCATAGAGAAAAATGGGTGAGAATGCTACAAGAATATGACATTGAGATCCAACCTATGAAGCTGGTAAGAGGGCAAGGACTCACCCAGACTATGGCTGAAATAGGTCCTGAACTGATTGTTCAGAATTATAATATCGAAGAAGTTTCTCCAGATGGTTGGTATGACGACATAGTTTATTACTTGCTGAACCAACGATCTCCAGGTCATCTTAATGCAGTTCAAAGGAGAGCTTTATGATTGAAAAGTGATGGTTTCATGTTAAAAGGGGCTATTCTGTACAAGAAAAATCATGAAGGCATTTATTTAAGATGTCTCGGGAAACAGGAAGCCGAAAGAGTGATGAATGAATTTCATGAAAAATATGGTACTGGTCATGGTTCTAGGATTGCTACAACAAATCAGATTTTGAGGGCAGGATATTATTGGCCCACATTGTTCAAAGACATCCACCATCATGTTAGGACCTGTCACACTTTCCAGACCATAGCAACAAGGGAGAGGTATGCGGCGCTTCCGCTCCAAGCAGTCATTGAGGTAAGGCATTTTGCTTAGTGGGGTATGGATTTTATAGGCCCCATCAACCCACCATCCTCTGTAGGACACAGGTAAATTCTCACTATTACTGATTATTTTACAAGATGGACTAAAGCTTTTGCTTGCAGGAAATGTACATCTGAGGTAGTGATTGATTTCTTAGAGTCTGCTATTCTTAATCAATTTGGATGTCCTATTGCTGTTGTCTGTGATAATGGTCCTACTTTCGCATCTTTAAAATTTTCAAATTGGGCTTTTGATCATGGAATTATTGTTAAGTTTGTGTCTAATTATTATCCCCAGGGTAATGGCCTAGCAGAATCCTCTAATAAGAACTTATTTACTGTCATCCGTAAGCTTTAGAAAGGAACCCAAAAGATTGGCACACCCAGCTTTGATTTGCCCTTTGGACAGATCGTACAAGACTTAAGTCATCCATTGGAACATCTCCTTATCACTTAGTGTATGGTCTGGAGCCAGTCTTCCCTATTCAACTCAAGATCCCAACTTTACAGTTTATAAATCAGTTTTACGATGAGGGGGACAGAAGGGAGGCTAGGTTGACAGAACTACTGCATCTTGAGGAGAAACGAGACAATGCCCTTGAGAATTTTTCCAAACATCAGGGGGTAGTTAAGAGGTGGTTTGACAAGAGGGCTAAAGTCAAGGCTTTCAGGATTTCTGACCTTGTCCTATATTGGGATAAACCTCATGATCAGAAGGGGAACCATGGGAAGTTTGATAAGCTGTGGCTTGGTCCATATCAGATCGCTGAAATACTTGGAGATAATGCCTTTTGTCTGAGGACTCTCACGGGAGAAGATATCCCCCTGCCTGTCAATGGGCAGTATTTGAAACATTATTTCCAATCCTGAGCTATTTTAAGCTCCCTGCTTTGTACATAGTTAGTTTAGGTTGCTTTCTGTTTTGTTTGGTTAGCTTAGGTTTCCCTTTCATTTGTTTGTTTTGCTTTGGTTAGAGTAGGTTTGCTTTGGTTTGTTTGTTTTGGTTTGCGTTGCTCTTGCTCTTGGTTCCTTCTCTTTTTAGGATCTTTGGGTGCATCTGTATGGCAATGGTGACAAAGTGCGTCCGATGTTCTTGGTATTCCTCTTACAAACTATAATTATCCTCCTAGGACACCATGGTACAAACTCTCTCTACCCAATGCCACTTGTCCTTATGATGAGGCAAAGGGTTTCTAGTCAATTTAAACAGGAATATATTAGGGTCTCATACTTTCAATTATTAAAGATACCTGAAGTTGCAGGAGGTCCTTAGAAGGTCTGAACAGGTGAAAAATCCTTTTCTGCTCTAGTGCCACTGTGGTTCTTAGCCCTGAATGTGGACTTCATTGTTCACAGGTTGAATGAAATGAGTGAAAAAGAAAAGAAATATCAAAATGAAAAGAAAAAGAAAAGAAAGAAGAGAAAATATTGAAAATTAAAAGGTATGAATTCAACTTATCAGGGGGATCTGAATATCTCTACCAGGGCTATGGATGCCTAGCTGGCAGTAGAGCTATGTTCAGGAGGATCACAACGATAACCTCGTCGGGGCTATGGATGCCTGACTGGCAGCGAGGCTCTATTCGGGTTACTTTTAGAGTATGAATCTTTACGTAGCTTGTTCATACTGAGTTTGGGTCCTGTTGCAACTAAGGAGGGAAATGAAGGCATGTGCACACACTTCGACCCTGGTATAGGAAACTTTGAACGATTAGGGGTTTCTTTGTTTTAGCATGAAGATGAAGGCAGGGTATGTGAGTTGAAGCCATAAGTTCTGGGTTCATGATTCTGGTTTGTCATTGAAATGCTCTAGAGTATTTCCCCAGCAGAGTCACCATTTGTTGTGCAGTTTTGCACACACGCCCCACTTGGAGTAGGGACCCTCTTTTAGTGATGTCTTTCGACCTTTAGTTTTATTGGTTTTGCTCTTTTGAGGTCTTGACATGTTGGTCTTGTTGGATCTGATCTTTTCCTGGGGCTTGAATTGGTTAAAATTGGTTTTCAGTGAAAATCTGGGTTTTGACCTGAATCCGGGATTTTCCAGCTCCGGCGGATTTTCCCGGGCTCTGGTTTACTGTCTGTTCATTGCTAAATTCTTCAAATTCGGGTTTTTGCTTGACTCCGGGATTTTCCAGTTCTGGCGGATTTTCCCGGACTGCGCTAAAATCCTGAACTCCATTAAAACCCAGGTTTCTGCCATATCCGCGAAATCAGTGTTCATCCGAATTTTCCAAGTATCTTGGGATTTTCCGAAATTCCGTCTTGGGCTCGAGTTTCCATATTTTTCAGAGACGTCTTGTCGCTCATTAATGCTCGAGGTACCTTTGCTCAGACACGGATTTGGAGGGATTTAAAGTCTTTTGGGCATTTTTTGTGATTTCATTATTCACTTGCTTGCTGCTTTGGCAATTGAGAGTTCCCTGTTAGAGCTTTGAAGATTCATCTTGAGCCGCTTGCGTGTCGATTGTTTGGGCGATGGTGTCAAAGTTTTCATTGCTAGGGCGTGTTTTCTTTGTGGTTGCTTCTTCAAGCTCGAGTTTCATTTGGATTAATCCATGGTAGGTTATCATTGGCCTTTTCATCTGTTTGCATGATGATTGAACTATTTTATGTTGATTGATGGTCATTTTGGGTCAGCTCATGTTTAGTCATGATTTTCTTCTTATCAAATTAGGGTTTGACCCATATCCTTGTTAAATCTCATCACACGTGCCATGTGTGCTTGTATTTATTCATTAGCTGATGGGTGCATTCATTCAGATGGTGTTATGGGTCAAATTTTTTGTCCTAAGTGCGTAATTTGTTGTATCCTATGAAGTTAGGGTTTCGATACTTTGCCCATATCTTGTTAGGGCCGATGAAATTGTGGCAATTTACATATCCAAAGCAGCCCCTCCCTTGGAAATCCTCAGAGTGCATTAGATTGATTTTCGTAGATGGTATTTCAAACCCTGAGCTTACCCTGGTTTTCATGGCAGGGGGTTTATTACTCAAAATTAGGGCATCACTATTTTGCCATGAGGACTCGTCATTTGAGAGCCTTGGGAACTTAAAACCATTTACATTCTGAATCTTGGTGGTTGGCGTAGATTTTGAAGTCATTTGAATCCCAATTAGCAAGGTTTTACATGTTCATTTAGTCGCTGGTTTGCGTGTTGTCTTTCATTGGGTTCCCGTGGTGTCCACAGAATTCTGCGCACTCAAATTTTACCGGTTTCGGCCAATTCCGCGGGGTGTAGCGAATTCTGGAGTATTTCAACTATCTGTGGAAATCCTTCCTGTCCGGACTTTTCTGGTTTTCCTGTCTGGTTTTAATCTTTTCAATTTTCAAGGATAGGACCAATGGAGTAAATGCTAAATAATGATTTCTTATTGCTAATGGATGGATTCCATGATAATTTTATAAACTTGTGTCCGTACTAATGATTTATTTAGCAAATGATGTCTTTGCAGCAAGAATCCGTTTGGGTCAGATTTCTCTGAAATTCTGCCCTGACTGGATTTTCCCGGTTTACCTCATTTTTCTGGATGGCTTCATTCTCCGGATTCTTCAAGGATTGATGATTTGTGATGAATCTCAGTGGCTTTATATTATTTTATGCTAACCTTTGGATTGGAATATAGGTGATGATTGGATACTCATGACATTCTTTTGTAGATGCAGGCTGAGTCAAGTAAGGCCGCTGCGGGAAAATCTAAGGGTGATTCAAAAGGATCCTCCATTTCAGAGGCATAAAGGTTATAATTAGACACTAAGAGTCAGCTGCCAGAAAGCAAGATTTCTTCTGTGTGGTCTGAAGTGTCTGAAACCAATGTTGGAGCTTGGAGGTACGAGGAGTTTAAGGAGAGAACAACAAAGAAGGATCTGTCAGTCCTAAGGAATGGAATGATGAGGTCCAGATTAGTACATATGGCAGGGTTCCCTCCTGCAATCCAATTCTATGAGTTGATTTTAGAGTGTGCCCGACAGTACGACTTCGACACACAAAGGGTTGTCAGCACTGAGGGAAGGGTCTTGGTGAATTTCAGTCCTGTTTCCATTTCCCAAGCCCTTGACATGCCGGATTTTCCTTCTGTGTGTGCTCTGAACATGGACTTGGCTAGGACATACTATGAGAATGAGCCTATCAAAGGTCAAAAAATGATTAATGCTTGGTTGGAGAAGCCAAAATCGCACTATTCCAAACTCTCCAAACAGTTGCATAGAGTTAAATTCAGATTGGATATATATGATGCAATCAGATTTTTGAGCAGGGTAGCAGGTTTGAAAAGTGTCAGAGTACTGGAGAATTGGATGGTTCATGTGATAACAAAAATTGAACAAGGAACCAATTACCATTGGGCGGGGCTTACTAATTCTGAGATTGATAAACAGCTAAGGAACGTCCTGGAAACCAAGAAGTTCACCATGTCCTCATATGTCATGTATGTGTTGGCAAGGTTCTACCCATACAGGGGTCTGAATCCAAAGGGAATATTTGGACAAGACATAGTCTATGAGGTATACCCGGAATTACACCTAGGACACAAAGATTATCGAAGAGCCAATGATGCATTTACAATGCATATCACTAGGATGCTACAGAATGTCGAGCACGTGAGGCTGTCAGATGGAGCAAAGGGATTGATAAAGAGATATGGGGCCTGGTTCATTTAGTTTCCCACCTTCTCTTACATTAGAATTGATGGATGCCCGGCTGCTTTGTACAGGTTACCTAGGTACCCCACTGATCATATTGTATTACTGGAAATTGTTAGGCAGATATGTGAGTTTGATGCCATTGTCAAAAAGGAAAAGCATAAAACAGGCTTTGGTGGGGATTTCCCTCTTGGAATTGGCGTAGCAGAGGTGTGCCCTTCCATTCAATCAGCACACACAGTAGGAGATGAATTGGCAGCTCATGGTTTCTCCTTCCATTCCAAAAGGACAAACTTTGATATCACCAGAGAAGCACAAAAATGGGCCACCGAGGAATACCGCCATAAGGATGACCTAGAGGACTATTGGGCCAACATCAAAGATGATCTTGAGGCAAGGAAGAAAAGGTACTCTAGGCTTCTTGTCGATGTGATTAGGCAATACAATGTCATGCTAATCCCTGACCAACTGGAAGATGATGGAAACCTAGTACAGGATCATGCCGATGACTCCGTTAAGGACAGGTCAATTGGGGAAATAAACTGGAATGAGGATGAAGTCACAGAGTTGGAGGACCTAATGGCCTCTGTCATGAAATTTACTACTTCATGGCTAAAACATAAGGTTTGGGAGCTGGAGAGTGAGAAGGTACCCTGTACCTTTAACTTGATGGGAAACCTTAATCCAATGTCTACTTTAGAGGAGTCCGAGGAAGATGACCCCAAAGGGAAGACTAAAAAGAGTTCACCCTTCAAAATAAAAATTAGAGGCCCAAAAGAAAGTGAGCCAGAACCAAAGAGAAAACCAAAAGGAAAGAAAAGAAGTAAGGCTTTGAAGATAGGCAGGTCCTCTGATGAGGAAGAGTTGGAGAAAGTAGAAGAAGAAGATGTTCCTCCTCCACCAAAGAAGACAAGAACCACTAGGGTTTCAAAGAAGAAGGCTCAAGATACCTCAAAAGGTGAGCCTTTGATTGTTGATGTGGAGAGCACAGGAGAAAAGACTAAAGTTTATATGAGGAGATCAAGGACTCCTTCTCCTAGGGAAACTGTGCAAAAGATAGACCCTCCTCCAAAGTCACCGGTTGTAGATCAATCCAAAGTTGCTTCTCCTTTGCCAAGTGTGCCTGAGCAGGAAACATCCCATCAAGAATAGGAAACTAGTGGGGAGGCAGAACCCTTCAAGGAGGGAGAAATTTTTGGTGCGGCAACCGAGCTCGAAGTTGAGGAGACAAGAAAGCATCCTTCTCCCTTAGTTCAATATGAGGATTCTCCAGAGAGTGCCAGAGGCCACGGATCGCTTGAAAAGGAGGACATCTCTTGAGAATTTTCTATAAAAAGGCATTCTTTCCTTATTGTAAAGGGTTAGCTAGAAAGTAATAGAGATAAGTAAGAGCAGAAAAAGAGTTAGAGTATTTCATAGTAGGAGTAGTAGTCAATTTCTTGAAGCAAACACTGTAACAAAATGGTGGAATTGTTGCAACATTTTGGTGATCTAATACAATTGAAGACATTGTGGTTTTCCTGGTGAAATCTCTTGTGTTATTTTATCTTGCATGGTTCCTATTGTTTTATCTTTCAAATTGCTTAAATATTTAGGGTTTAGTGTTGAGAATTGGATTAGTTTGGTGAATGATGTTCATGATCTCGTATTTGGAATGTTTGTAGCAATCTATGGTCTATACTTCCAGTAACTATCTGATTGTAGTAGGCTAGTGAAGTCAACTTGGACCATATATTTACATCTGCTTGAGTTCGATTGTAGATGAATATCTATGATTTGAAAATCTATATGCCTTAGAATATTGCACTGTTCTTGTGATATTGCATTGTGGGTTAAGCAAGGATCAGTTGTTTGAGATTGGTCCATTCTAGATATCTATCATTTGCATTGCTCATTCTAGGAATAGTTTAGATCTTATCATATCCTTGCACCCTCATCTTTTGTTGTTTCTTTATCATTTGATTAGATTTAGGATTTGAGATTGTCATATTGCAAATCTGATAGATTGAGAAGATACAGTATGCTTGTAGTAAGGCATGATTGTGATTACTAGCATTTTCACATATTATCTGAGTTGTTTATGCATTGTCATGACCTGACACCTGAGAGACCTTGGGGTGATTTTCAGTAATTTATTGTTGAGGATTACCTTTCAAGAGAGATAGAATATTGCATTCTGTCTGAATTGTTGCTGTGTAGAAAACACCATCAACACATCTCAAGATGACTGTAAGGAAGTTAGTAATTAGAAATGAGTGTTACCTCAAGACCAAGAAAGAAAGGGAAGCCATTGTTAGAACCATTGAGGGAACTAATTACGATAATGCAATATGGATTAGTGACACTAAGACTATTAGCCATGACTTATCTCATGATAGTAAAGAAAGAAAGAGGATGTGCAAGGTGAATAACTTTGTACCTCTTGTCTCTCTCATAAAGTTAGATTCCATACCACTTTCCAAGGATATACCCCCAGAGTGGAGTGTTAGTCCTAGCATGTTAATTTAGGGACCCTCATGTTCTTCCATTATTGAAATTTATTGTAATTGCCTCTAGTGGAAAATTAGAGGGATATGTCCCCAAAAATTATGCATCTAAGAGTGAGTCTAAAGGTTATGCACCCTTAAACAATGTATCTAAACAAAATATAAGGAAGATGTCCCACTTGGCTATGGATTGGAAAATGAATTCAAAGGATATTATCTCCTAGACTATTTAAATAGCCACTCTATGTAAATACAAGGATATTTGGAATCCTTTGATCTCAATAAAAGTTATGATTTAACAAAAAAATTGTGAAAAATTCTTCTCTCAACTTCTTTGTGAATGAATGTTTGTTCTTGAAAATGTTTTAGATTGCTAAGTAAGCATTCGTAGGATCTAATTGAAATGAAACCTACAAGTGGAACACTACTTGTGAAAATGGTTAGAATAAGAACCAACCATGGGGGTAGCAAAGAGGTAGGCCAAGGTGCAAAAGACTATGAGGCTAAATTGGATCAAATTTTGGGCATTGATGAATGAGACTAGAGAAAGAATTGGATACCTTGAGAAAGAGGTAAGAAGAATGGAAAGGAAAGAATAGGAAGTTCCTAATGGAGAGGAAGGAGAAAATTCTAATGATTATTCCCAGTCAAGTGATCATGAAAAAGATGAATCCCTATCTAGGTTTGAAGGAAGCAAGAGGAAACGACTTGCAAATGAATTATCACGAGATATGAGGAAGGTCACCTCTCCTAACTTTGAGGGAATCACCAATGGGGATGTAGCTGAAGCATGAATCACAAAAATGTATAAATATTTTGAGATAAGGAATTACTCTAAAATAACCAAGGCCATTTGGGGATATTTTTAGCTAGCCAATGAAGCATCCACATGGTGGATGAACAAAAAGATGTCCGCTTGGGTTAAGTTCTCTAAGTATCACTTGGGATGAATTCATGGAGATTTTCTAAAAGTAGTGGCTACCTCAGATTTATTATGATTATAAGCTTACTGATTTTCAAAATTTGAGGCAAGGAGATTCATTAGTAATTGAGTATTGGGAGAAATTCACTTGTCTCCTATTTAGTATGTACCTATGTACCAAAAGGATGAGCGATTTCACATTAGGAAGTTCATCATGGGCCTCAACACCCAAATTAGAGGAGAATTAGATGTACACAATCTTGCTACTATGGAATTAGTGTATGAGAAAGTTATTAAGAAAGATAAAATGTTTAAATCTATCTCCTCCTTATGTGAAAAGAATAAAAAAATTAATTGGTCAAAATCTAATCAAAATTTAAAGAAGCCAAGTGATGGGTAGGATTTTAAAAGGAAAGGAAGCAAGGGATTCCATAATAATCAAAATGAATCTAGAAGAGACCGCAGGGGAAATAACAACAACAACCCTAGCCAGAATGAAGACAATTCTAGGAAACTAGTAACAAGGAAAGGGTTGTTGAGAGGATGTTTCACGTGTGGAGGAGATCACTACACAAGTCAGTGTCCCAACAAACCACTAGGGACACAACCACATGGAAATCCTCTATCTCCTCAATAAGCCACACTGCAATAGAAGAATCATGTGATGCTAGACAACCAGTAGGCGAAGTATCATATTACTTACATGGAAATTCTAGGTACTTTGTTTGGTTCACCTATTTCAATTCCTTTTTTTTAATAAAAGAGGGAAATTTTTTTATTGATCCAAGAAAATAGTACAAAGCATAAGAGTACAAATGACCCACCAGGGCTAAAAAACCAACAACAAAAACCATAAAACAACTCCCAAGAAACATCTCATATCCTCCATAACTAGATTCTCCAACTCCTATGCAAGATCCTTAGGTAGACATCCCCAATCATCCATATTCCAAGTCCACATCTACTTCGACATCCATTTCGACAAGCCATCAACCACCTTATTCCACTCCTATGGAATATGGAAAAAGGTGATGGAATCCAAGACTCCTCTGAGAGAAGTGATTTGCTTAACTACCACAACTAATTTCCAATTCACATCGTCTAATTCACACTTATTCAACAAGTCAATCACAATATAAGAGTTAGATGCACAAATTATCCTTCTCCAACCAAGGGAACAAGCCCATTTTAATGCCATAAGAATAGCCAATGCTTCCATAAAATTGTTAGAGTGTTGACCTCTATACATTGAGAAAAGGAACTCAACCACTCCAGAAATATCTCCTCCAATGTCACCAACCCCAACATAACCAGGATTGCCTCTAGAGGACCCATTAGTGTTAATTTTTAGTACCTCAAGAGGAGGGGGTTTCCAATGACCTCCCCTCAGGACCTTCCTTCTAGCACTCTGACCTAGACCAAGCTTGGGCCTATCCCTATCAAAAACCATAATCCATAAAAACTGAACCACTCTCACATCTCTAGGATCCATAGGGATGGAAAAATCTCACTTTACAACCAAATTCTCCTGAACAACCCCTAAAGATCTCATCCAAACCTAGCCCACCTGAAGCTTCTTTTCTAGAAAAATTCTATGGTTGCGCTCGAACCAAATATGCAAAATAATCAAGCTAGGACCGATTGTCCAAGCTATTTGGAGGAAGGAAGTATTAGTTGGAGACTTCCTCAACCTAATCCAGAAATATTCCAAGGAAGAGGTGTGTCTGCATGACCGATTCAAAACAACTCACCACGAATCTAAAATTGTCCTAGCAAGGGAACATCAAAAAGGAGATGTGAATTGGTCTCATCATTACTAGGGCACATGATGCACATAGAGGGGCCTTGAAAGAAACACTTCCAAAGATTATCCTAGGTCAAGCATCTATTATAGAACACTAGCCATGAGAAAAAAAATGCACTTGGGCCAAGAAAATTTATTCCAGATATGTTTCCACTAGGGGACCCCCGTACACCAAAAAATCTATTTATACAACACTTGATAGCCAAAGGCAACAGAGAATTTGTTGAGAATGTGTGTCTCAAACTCACTGTTGAAACCCTAACTCAGTTGCTATCAAACTTAGACTTCCCAAAGGTTGACATTTGGCCTTTACCACAGTATCACAAGTTGTAGGTAAGAGGGGTGTGGGCTAGCGATGTTGCCCGCCATCCCATAGTGATCTTCATCAGTCTGTGTGGGTGTGTGGGGCCATACCACCACCCCACAATGGTTTGTGAATTGGCTAGTCATAGAGTGGTGGTTACTTTTCCACCCATGACGGTGGTTGGAGAGGTTGGTAGTAGAGTGGGGATCATCCCGCCACCCCATGACAGTCTAGGATGGAGGCTTGTTGTAGTGTGGGACATAGTGTCACCCCGTCGTAGCCCATGAGATGGCTTGTGGTGGTGTGGTATAGATCCCACCATCTTGTGATGGTCATATGAGAGAGTCTACGGTATGATGGTAGGCTGCAAGGTTTGTCAGTGATACTTTGCCATATCACAAGGAATTACTTCATGGTTTCTTAGAAGAGGATTTGAAGTTCCCTTGATACTATGATGGCGATAGATAGATGAGTTAGATGGAAACATGTGGCATAGAGTTATTCATTGATTGCACATTGTTGTTGTGAATCTACGTGATCATTGGCCCAATGTTATCAACCAGAAGCCGATAGTTAAAGTCCCTGATAATCATGCAACTATCTATGAGATCCTGATGTTCATTGGTCGACAATGGGGTACTAAGACATCAAGAGGTTAAGCCGACCTAAAGGAGGAGATAGATATATAGAGATAGAGAGAGTTGTAGTGGATTGGATTAATTGTGGGTTGAAGGGTTAGAGTTGGTTGAAGCAAGAGTGAATGTAATGTTGTCGAATTGATTTTGTGAATTGACACTTGAAAGAGCATAGTTCTATGAATTGTATGTAATTGACATTTATTGTAATACAAGAGATCTCTACTTTTGTGTGTGGGTTTTTTCCTAAGAGGTTTTTCCCACGTAAAATCAGGTGTTCATTCTATGTTGCTATTTTTATTGTCTATTTTGTTAATCATGTATGTGCATGTTAATGTTTTGTAATTGCAAGTTTTGAAATGTTTTTTGTATCTCTCTCCTAAAGATTAGCATTAGGAAGGCATATTATGCACTCTCCTTTCCTTTCAGTTGGTATCAAAGTTTGGCCAACTTTGTTGTCCTTGTGGTTAAGATGGGTTTTTTGTGCTGATCTTGTTTAGTGGGAGTTTTGCAGAGAAATATAGTTTATAACTTATTGCAGATTCAAGATGCCAAGAACATCTAGAAGAATAGAGATTAAAAAGTTCAATGGTGGTAATTTTGAGTTTTGGAAACTCAAAATGGAATATTTTCTCATGGATCGAGAATTATGGGATGTAGTGTCCTTTAACAAAAAATTAGAAACCTTGCAATATGAATAGGATGGAATGAACCGGAAAGCCAAGGGTTTGATAAGACTGTTCTTGGCTGATTTAGTTCTCTTGAATGTCCATGAAGAGAAGACAATGAAACTCTTGTGGAAGAAGCTTGGCGATATTTATTAGGGGAAATATCTGGTAAATGAGTTATTCCTAAGGAAGAATTTATACTCTTTGAAGATGGAGGAAGGTGCATCTATTTCAAATCATTTGAATGTGTTTAACATGATTATTGCTTAGTTGAGGTTTGTTGGTGTGAAGATAGATGATTAGGATCATTGCATGCTCTTGTTGTGTTTATTTCTTGACACATGGGATCACCTAGTATTAGCGATTGGGATTACAACAACCAATTTCAAGATGGAAGATGTAGTTGCTTCACTACTATAAAAGGAAATGCAAAGGAAGTCTTCTGAGATGGCCAAGGAGGCCCTTGATATTTGAGGAAAATCAAAGGAGAGAGACAATAAGAAGGAAAATAAGTATAGATCCAAGTCAGAGAGGAGATCAAAGTTTCTTGATAAAAAGTCCAAAGTGAAATGCTGAAACTGTGGGTAGACTGGACATATCCAGAAAGACTGTAAAGAGGAGAAGAGAAGAAAAATAAAAATAGTTCTTCAAAAAATGAATCTTCTCAAAATGATGTAAATTCCTTCATAGTAGCCTTGGAAACTCAGGCATCAGATGATGTTTGGTTGATTGACTTAGGTGCGTCATTTCACATGACCTCTCATAGGGGTTGGTTCTCAAAGTATGAAAAGTATGCTAGTGGGAGGGTGTATTTGGGTGATGATTATCACTTAGAGATTTTTGGTCGTGGAAGAGTTTGAATCAATTTTCTGATGGAAGAATAAAGGGAATCAATGATGTGATGCATATACCAGGCTGGGCTTGAAATTTACTTTCTATAAGCAAGCTTAATGATGTTGGTGTGCAAGTCTCTTCCTCGAATGGTGTTTTAAGAATGACTAGAGGCTCTATGGTGCTGGATAAGGGTGCATGAATTGGCACTTTGTATAACCTGGATGCATGTGTAGTACAGTGTAATAGTGCTTCTGCAAAGTCACATAAATATGATCATGTAAAGAAAGGAGGTGATGTTCCTAGGGGCACAAACTCCTTGGAGATAAAGCTCCCAAAAGACAAAACAATTTTGTAGCATCAAAGGCTCACCCACATTGGTGAAAAAGGCTTAAAAAACTTGAAAAATAAAAGTATGGTAGAAGGGCTTGATGATTATAATCTCGAGTTCAATTTTGTGAACATTGCATATATGGAGAGCAACACCATTTTCTTTTTATTCTAATCCTCATAAATCTTCTAGAATTCTGGATTATATTCATGCTAATGTTTTCGGTCCTGTTAATGTTACTTCATTATCAAAATTTGTGTATTTTGTCTCGTTCATAGATGATTATTTGAGGATATTTGTTTATTTTATTAGAAGTAAAACTAAAGTTTTCAGTTGGTTTAAGGGCTTTAAAACCTTGGTGGAAAATCATATTGGTAGAAAAATAAAGTGTTTGAGGATGGATAATGTGGTGAGTTTGTTCAACAATTTTTGCTAAGTTTTGCAAGGACCACATAATTAGAAGGAATAAAACAACTCCTTACACTCCAAAAAAAAAAGGAATTACAGAAAGGATAAATAAAACACTGATGGAAAGACGTATGCTAAGTAGTGCTAGTTTGGAATAGAAGTTTTGGACTAAGGCTGTAGCTACAACAATTTATTTAATTAACAGATCTCCCACTTCAGCACTCATGGAAAAGATACATATGGAAGTGTGGTATGGTAAGAAGCCCTCATTGGGACAAATTAGAGTCTTTGGCTATGAGGTGTATGCATATGCACCTAGTGAAAAGAGATCTAAACTAGAGAACAAGGAAGTGAAGTGTATCTTCATTGATTATGGAATTGGTGTGAAAGGGTACAAGCTTTGGAACCTAGTTATAGAGAAGGTGTTGTATAGAAGAAGTGTAATATTTTGTGAGTTGAAACCTTCTACAGTTGATCTATAGCCAAAGGTGAAAGAAGTAGAAAAGGAGGTAGTTGAATTTCCTCTTACTCTAGATAAGGATGAACTATGTACTCCTAGTGGACCTATTAGTGAGGAGAGCTCAAGAAGCTCTAAAAGTTATAATCAAGAAGAAGAACCTCAACCTTAGTTTGTGAGGAGGTCTACGTGTACTAAGTGAAAACCTGAAAGATTTGGATATTCTCTATTAGATTCCTATTGTGCCTATGCTTTGATTGCTAACATTGATGAGCCTAGGACTATTAGAGAGGCTATGGGTATGTCTAATTTATATTTTTGGTTGGAAGCCACAAATGAAGAAATGGCATCATTGAAGAAGAATGAAACATGGGATCTAGTACCTTTTCCTGAAGATCAAAATCATGTTGGATGCAAATGTGTGTTCAAGAAAAAGATAGGCCTAGATGGTAGTGTTGAGAAGCATAAAGCTCAAGGTTTGTCGCAAAAGGATATCCCTAGGTGGAGGGGATTGATTATGGAGAAATATTTTCTCCTGTAGCAAAGCTGACATCTATCAAATTTATGCTATCACTTGCAACTACATATGACTTAGAAATTGAGCAGATGGATGTGAATATAGTGTTTCTTCATGGTGATTTAAAGGAAGAGATCTACATGTCCCACCTAGATCACTTCATTGAAAAAGGTAAGGAAAACCTAGTATGCAAATCGAAGAAATATCTGTATAGTTTGAAGTTGTTGCCTAGAATGTGGTACCAGAATTTTGATACCTATGTGTTGTCTTTAGGGTTTATGGGATCAAATTATGATCATTGTGTTTAATTTAAATCTAAAAACGGCCCTCTTCTTATTATTTCCCTGTATGTGGATGATATGTTGTTCATTGGGAATAGGAAGGGTATGATTTTTTGAATTAAAATCTCAATTATCAACACATTTTGAAATGAAGGATCTAGGTTTAGCTAGGTATATTTAGGGGATGGAAATTAATAGGCATAGGGGAAATAGAAAATTTTGGTTCAACCAAAAAAAGTATATAAATACTATCTTAGAGAGATTTAACATGGTGGATTGCAAGAAGTTAGTTGCTCCAGTGTTGCAGGGAATGAAACTTTCTATTGAAGATTGTCCAAAATCTCCTACTGAGATGGAGGACATGACCAAGGTGCCTTATACAAGTGAAGTTGGTAGTTTAATGTATGCAATGTTCTGTACTAGGCCAAAAATTTCCCAAGCAGTGGGATTGCTTAGTCGATTTATGGCTAATCCTAGAAGGCCACATTGGGATGCTGTGAAGAGATTTTTTTAGGTATTTGAAGGGTACTTCTAAGTACGCCTTGTGTTATCATGGTTACTCTACTAGATCTCAGAGCTCAGTTAGCACTTGCGGATGCAACCTTTGAAAAATGGGTTGATTGAGAGAGATGATATCATATGGCTTAGGACATAGAGCACACCCACTTTCCAGTTATTCCACTCAAGGACAACCCTAGAGATCTTAGTACAAAAGAGAAAGAGATCTTGCAATAGTGTTGTCCTAGGGGATGATTGGAAACTAATGAGGGGTTCACCACCAAGTTAAGACTTGGAAAGACAAATTCAATGAAAGATGTAATACTAAACCCTAATATGATGCAATGAATTACAAAATGACCTAGAAAAGTATGCAAAATAGAATAACAAGCTATGGGATGGACTGTGTTTACCTATAAATCTGGAGATGACTGGAAGGAGTTATGAAATTATGGAAATTCTAACTTTAATGCTGAGTTGGACTCATTCACTAAGCTTAGTGAATCAGTCCAAAATCTAGGTTTCTGTGCAAAAACACGAATCTGACAAATGGGTATCCAAATCTACAAAAATATGGATTTTGACCAAAACTGGGACTCTTTCACCAGAAATGGTGAATCAATCCATTTAGGGTTTTCTAAAACTCTAGGATCTAAATCTACTCTTCTCAGTCTACTCAATTTTCTTCTTCAAGTTTCTAGATCCGAATTTCTGTAAATCAACCTGTATGTGTCCTCCAATGCTTGATGACACTTTGAAAGCTTTTTCCAAAATTTCTCTTCAAAGTTTCTTCGATCTAAACTTGCAAATCACACACTAAAGAGAGGGAAATTTTTTGTTTTGTTAGTGGATAGGGGTTTTACTTGGTCAAACCCTATTTTGGTAATCAAACCTTGAAATCAAATGAAATAAGAATGGAGAATGATGAATGAACAAGTTAAGATGTTGAAACTCACCAAAACCTAACAATGAAGTGCTGCAAACATATATGAGATAGCTCCAATGGATGGCAATCTTGAATCTTGCTTGAATAGGATAGATATTGAATTGAATGCTTGCTTGAATCACAAAACCCTATATCACAATTGTTAGCTCAAAAAAAAACATGATGCATGTTGACTTTGACATGATGCTTGATGCTTGAATAATGCTCTAAAATGCTTGATAATTTTCCCTTGAATGCTCTTGTGAACTCAAAATTTCTATTAGGAATTTTCTCACAAAATTATTAGGTGATCTCTTGAATGCTTGGCTTGTTAGGATAAAAATGAGTGAAAGAACCTTGTATTTATACTTAATTATTTAAGAATTCTCAAAATTACAACACTACAAGCCGACATCAAATCTAGGAGGATAAAATCTTGCTAGAAATTTGAATTAATTTGGATTTTGGGTCACACGGTACTCATTCATCCAAGGTGGTGAATGAGTCCCATTAGGCCTAATTTATGGGACCATTTTAAAAATGCTTAGAAAGGTGTGAAACTAGGTTTGTGACCCAAAAACCTAGGTGGAACTCATTCGCCCAAGGTGGTGAATCTTATATTTGTATCTACATTCTTCTATTTTTCATAACCTTTATCTTTTGTCTTGTGTTTTTCCTTTTGGGGATGACACAATGCGTCGAGACATTCAAGTCTCTTGGAATGTTGACCCAAAAGCTTCTCAAGTTTGTTTTTTATCTCCCTCTCTCTATGTGTCATTCTTCCTTTGTACTCGTTGAAATCCATGAGTTATTTGGGGAATGATGATGGTTCTGAGCTCAATTATATCATGGCAGCAATGACAAACGCTAACCCCATATCCATGGATCCCTTATGTGTTAGGTTAGGATTGCACATGCGGGGAAACCCTCCTTTTCATGATATAGCTCTATTTTGGAAACATATGTTTTACATAGGGCTTTTCGAATAAAGCTCTCATGTGTTGGCATTTATTGTGTTTTACCTTAAAGTAATTTCTCACAACATGGTGTTTAAAAATTTCTTTAAAGTGGGGGCATACGTGTCCCCACTCATTGTTTGTGTGGTCTTCTTACTTCACGTGATGTGTCTTCTTGGCGGTGTCATTAGGTTTGATGTCCTTCAAGATTGCATCCTTTCTGAGCATATGGTATTCCTCTTAGTGGTGATGCTACTGATTACATTCCCTAAGTTGTGAATCTTTTATCCTGGACTAGTCCTCTCTTGGAGACATTAAGCACACTGTTCCCTAAGGTGATACCTTTCATAAACTAAGTAGAACCCATTTGAATATCTTATTGCATGTATCAAGACCACCAAGCATAACACAACTTGCTTGCCAATGGAGCCTTTTTTATGAGTGCCTAGCATAACAAAACTTGCTCACCTTGTGACCATTTTTGGGGTGCCTTGTCAAAGTTATCAAGAGATATAACTTTGGTATGGTTAGTATAATGGAAGCCTAGACTTGGAATGACCTTCCCATTAGTGATTTTTTGGGGCTCACTTAGTGGATAGAAAATTTCACTAGATCATGTGAGTGCATTTTGTTTGTATAGTGGAAAATGGATTTTCACTTGTAAACATTTTTGGACAAAAAAATAAGGCTTGACCCATACCGATTGGCCAAATATTTGAGGTTTGATCCACACCCTTTCTCTCTCATCTCATTAATTTTGGCATTGTATGCTTGTGTATCTTGTCTTGCTACTGCATATTTAACATAATCATGTGCCTCTTTGTGCCTTTGTTGGTTTACCATGAGATATTAGATCTTGGGGGCTTGATCATCCTCCTTGACCTTTTTTGTCTCATTTTTCCAATAGTTCTACAATTATACCTCTCTTGATGCTTGTTTGACTACTTTAGTGTGAGTTTGATGCAAGGCCCTTCCTCTCACTAAAGTGGGGGTTAATTGTACTATCAAAAAAATATAGTCCTTTACATTTTCACACTATGTTTGGGTCCCTTAATTTAATTGGACTTAATTAAGCCTCTAATTGGCCCTATTTTACATCAACAATCCTAATTTATTGCAATTTCCAAAAGGGGAATTATGATTTAATTAATGCAATTATCATTTTTAACACCTCAAAATGAATAGGTCTTGGAAATCTAGGTTAGTACCCATTTTCCCTTGGGTGAATCGGTCCAATTTAGTTGCTTAATTAAAATTTTAAATATGTTTTTAGTGGCCTTTTATGATCCAAAATTTAAATTCAAATGTAAGCTTGTAATTTTTAATTTTTGGAAAATTAGAAAATTACCTATAAAAGCAAGGCCTTTTTATCAATTCAAACAAGAGAAGAAACCTAGATTTTCAAGAGATCAATTCCAAGAGCTATGATTATTGTCAAAGGTGTTCAAGAGAATATCTCTTAGTCACTTGTTGCAGCATTCAAGACCTCAAGCATCATGTATGTTTTTGGAGTTAACATTGTGATGTAATTTTCAAGCATTCAAGTCAAGATTCAAACATCATCACATCATCAATCAAGCCATTTCATGCAAGATCAAGACTTTGGACAGATGTACTAATTTTCAGTCCTTCAATGGTTTGGTGAATTGCAACATAGAAATTGTTCATTCATCATTCCTTTCAAGTTTCATTGTTTCAATTCAAGGTTTAATTATGAAAATGGGGTTTGACCAAGGCAAACCCCCATTCACCAAAAACAAACAATTTTTTCCCCTCTTATGTGTTTTGAAAATATTAAGTTGAAGAAGGATTGAAGATCTATCAAAAGAGAAAAATTGAAAAAGTTGTCAAAGTTGCAAAGTTGTCAATATTGTCATCACGCCATAGAAACTCACTTTCAGAATTAATTTTTGAATTTCTGACTATGAATCCTAGAGGAATTGGGAGTATAGACCTAGGATCAGAAGACTATAAAAGTATATTTTCAACCCCTGACACTTGTAGCAAGACCTATTCACCCTTGTGCGAATAAGTCCTAGGAGGACACTCAATAGAGGCTTTTGGTGACAAGTGCATAAATTCATAACCTTCTCAAATCTACTGAAACTTTCTAGATTATGTCATATTAAGATTTTAAATTGATGATTCATGTATTACATTGCATAATTGCATTCATTTGGTATTTCTCATTCATCTCCCAAAAGTTCTTTTCAAGATGATTTACCCCATCCTAAGTCATAAGGAAAATAGTAAGATCTCCACTAAGGTTGACTCACCTAAGGGTTGAAATTCAATCTTTCCCTAGGGGATCTCTTTTTCCTAATGAACTAAGAGGAATAGGTGCATCATACCCCCATTCCATTTTAGGATCACCCATTTTCATATGTTTCAGTTTGATGCCACAGTAGATGTCATGATGGACGTCAACAACCCTAATAGTGCATAAGCTAAAACTCCATAGATCATCTCACAAAGAAAAAATACAATCAATTGCTAGTTTGATTTTCCCCATCCATTGACATCATCGCATGTTAGGGAATTTAATTCATTAGAACATTAAGAATTTGAGAATTTTTTTGTATCTAAGGGAATTATTCCTAGGGTTAGCAGATTAAAGCATTAACATAAAAACCCAAAGTGATAATGAAGTGCAAAGGAAAAACATGAGAACAAATGAAAATATCTCACCAAAATGTCTTTATTCTCCATGGATGACCTCCATTATACCTTCTCAACTTGCTGCAAATATGATGTTGCCCTTAGATTTATGATGAGCAATCTAATGACAATGACAAACCCTAAGCAAATGTTGAAGGATTTGAGATGACAACATGCAATACTAAGCTACAATGCAACTAGTAAGCATCTAAACTATATCTAATTATGCCAAATGAAATGTAAATATTCCTATGAAAAAATGAAAATAATGCAAGATGACAAGATTACAAGATGACAAGATTGCATGAGATGACAAAATGAAATGAAATATGAGAGATGATAAAATGAGACCAAAATTGCCATTTTATAGAAAATGCAATTTTGAGTGAATGGCTAGGATCAACAGTTGACAAATGCCCTAGAATCAATGGACAAGATTGAATTTGACAACCCACAATTAGGGTTAGGGAAACATTAGGTCAAATTCAAAATGAATGGACATGATTGATTTTTAGAAAATCAAATCAAGGGTTGACAGTGCATGTGATAAGAGATAAGACTAGCATAGAAAAAGAGGTGGCTGGAAAATCAAATAATAATAAGAATTAATTTGATTTTTTGGAGGAAAAAGACTATTTTGAATTAAAAATTAATTTAATTCAAAAGATGGGGTCACATGACTGTAAATAATTAATTTAAATTATTTACTAAAAGAGGGAAATGTCAAATAAGATAATTGAATAATTAAAGATAATTAATTAATTTGAGGAGGTGACCAATAATTAAATAAATAATTTAAGAATCTATTTAATTATAAGAATACTTAAGAATTAGTGACGTATTAAATAAATAAACAAAATTTATTTATTTAATAATCATGAAGACATAATGAATAAAGATAATTAAATAAATTGAAAAATTTATTTAATTATGGGAAAACTTTAGACAATTAGTGACATATTGAATAAATAAAATTTATTTATTTATTTAATAACCATGAAGAATAAAAAGAAATGAATTAATTAAATAATTATGAATTATTTAATTAATAGATGAAAGTGGACCAAGGACATATTTAAAATGTCTTAATTATGCTAGGAAGAAGAAGGTGAAAAATAGAGCTTGCAGGCCTAGGTCATTTTTAAGTGTCTATATTTTTCCCCTCTTTGTTATAATGCAACCTGTTGCATTGTGAAAAAGAAAATAAATCATAGTCATGCCTCAATGAAGGTACGAAGTATCATGCCCCCTTGGGAAAATTTTCAAATTTTGGGTTGGCGACAGAAAAATTTGGAAAGTGTCCCGATAAGTTCACTTCGTGACAAGAAAGACAATGGTGCAGACGGTTTCGAGTTTTGAGGAGTTTAAAGCAACCAAAAGAGTGGTCAAAGTTGGTCAAAAGAGCTTCTAGTAATAAAAGGTTTGACAAATGCCACTTTGACCCTATAAATAAGTTGACAATGGGGTAAAAGTCAATTTATTTTCACTTTTCACCTTAGTAAATTTGAGAGCTCAAAGCGAGGAGGAATTTGTCAAAGATGGTGATTCCAATGAATGAGCATCGTAGGGAGATCATGTAGACCTATAGGTGATGAGAGGGCTCAGAGCCAGTGGTATGTACCCCTAACTTGCTTTGTCATTTCATTGTTTTACGTGCCAATTTTAGGGTTTTAGGTCCAACAATGAATGCGATGCAACGTATGTGTGTGCACATAAGCCGCATTTGTGCACGTGTTCAACACATTTGATGCATCGCGACACAAACATGAAAGGTCATTAAGTTGAGGCAAGGAAGTGTGAAACATTTGCGAAAAGTCATGACACATTCGCCAAGTCATGCCGCAATCAAAGGATGTAATGCCACATTCGAAATATTGTGATGCATTCATGAATGCAAGTGACACATTTGAATTGAGTGACACAAGTGACAAAAATCGTGATGCAATCGCCTTGTTTTGACACAAACGCAAGCGGGAGTGACACAATCGCTGTATCAAGATGCAATCAATGTATGAAGTGACACAAATTCTTTATTGTGCGATGCAAATGAAGTCAACATGACACATTTGACTTTGAATTTGACCAAGGCTGCCTTTGTTTAGTTTCAAAATTTAAATACTTTTGTGTTAGATAAATGATAATGATGCTTTTCAATTAGGTGCTAATGCATGTTTTGACATGTGCAGAGACAATTAGTGCTGATTTATATGCACGAGAGTACGCCATCGACTTATAGATTTTGAGACCAGTTGAACGAGAGGGAGTGATGATGATTGATGTGACTAGGTCTCTATTATGTCACTTATATGTCCATTATCTGGGAAAATAGGAGACTGTTGACTACACTTTGTGAGAGATGGCATTCGAAGACCTTCTCTTTCCACTTGCCGATAGGGGAGATGACTGTTATTCTTGAGGACGTGTATTGGATCCTTCACTTGTCGATCTAGGGAGAGCATATAGTATACAACCCATAGCATGGGTATCAGACATTTATTGCCTATTATCATGATCAGGGTGCAGGGTTGGGGATTGAGGGTTATGATATTCACTGGGAGTTTATGGTGGAGCACTATGGATGGTTTGATGCACTACTGGAAACATTGATTGGGGGTGTACTGATTTTAGACCACCAAGGACACAAATTTCCTATTGGCTGGGGAGATGTACTTGTCGGGATGAGACAGGATAGGACCGTATATGCCTGGGGGCCTTTCCTATTGGGTATGCTATATCATCAGTTACATGAGGTGGCCTATGGGAGAGCACAGAGCATTGGGTGTAGGATGATACTCCTAATGATTTGGGCATGGGAGCACATAGCTATTTTTCAACCACTGATATAGAGACCATAGTTGGTGGATTGCATGCCATACGTCTATTATTATGTCAACGCCTTACAGTAGACTTGAGTTGGTGAGACAAGTTGGTGGCGTCATTAGATTGATAACATGATGTACTTCATTTGGAGACCATACAGAGACTGTGGATAGTGGGAGGATGAGGATGATCACCTCAATTTTTGTAGGTAGTTCTGATACTTGATTGGCAGGATGGTGCAGAGCCAGTTGATTATTGAGATGTATCTGCCCCAAAGGGTTTTGCGACAATTTGGTGAGTAGCAGGGTGTTCTGATGGGTACAACCGAGTATGCCAAGTCATCCAGAGAGTCAGCCTAGGGTCCACCGATATCTATGCCATTTTTAGAGCAACAAATTGATGGGTTGGTAGCACAATAGTGGGGATGGAGGGGTGGAGTTGTAGATCTAGGGACCACAATGAATTATGACTTATGGTGGAAGACTCATCATCTAGTGCCTTTGATAGATTTAGATGGATGAGAACCCATTGACAAGAGATCAGTCATACCACATGTGCCATGAGGTGGTCGGGGAGGTAGAGCTGGGGAGGCAGAGGCCGACAGAGGCAGGGGTGGAGGGAGGGATGGAGATGATGAAGATGATGGGGGAGATGTCAAGAGGAGGAGAGGAGGAGACGAGGGGAGGTAGGCCAGGAGGGTGAGACAACATGTGGTTAGAGTGGCACTAGATGCTATCCTTGAGGCAATCGAGGAGGAGGAGAGGGAGGAGGAGGAGTTGTGGCAGGAGCAGGAGGAGGAGAGACATGTGGACCATGTGGTAGAGGAGGAGGCCAGAGAGGAGGAGCATGAGGAGGAGGTCAGACATGAGATGAAGGTGGAGGTTGAGATGCCGATGGATGAGGGAGTCGGTGGAGAGGAGGACATGGAGGAGGAGGATGGTGTCAGAGATGATGATGATGCCATTGATGAGGTAGAGAGGCTATTGAGGTGGAGGATAGTAGAGGGGGAGGAGATACCTTCAAGATCACCACTGCCATGCGATGTGACTATGGATCAATGGGTATCAGATCTATAGTAGAGAGTAGATGAGAGTACAACACAGGTTCAGGATTTGTAGGTAGAGCTAGAGGTGGTTAGGGTGGAGTGGGATCAGGCAGTGATACACTAGCAGGAGTCAGCTCAGTTGTACACAGAGTTTGCACGGTTGTGTTTAGGACAATCAATAGACATGTAATGAGAGTTTTCCAGGGTTAATGATCATTTGGGATGATAAAAATTATTATGAGTAGGCAGTGCCACCTAAGAGGTGAGACCCTACTTTGAAACAATCTCAGACAAGGACGGGCAGCGGTAGCAGGTCAAGGAGTGGAAGCAGTAACAGGAGCCAGAGTAGTGCAGGGGGATCTACTTCCTCAAACCATTCATTAGGGAACAGGTCTAGCCATTCCCATAGGCATGCCTTGAGTCACAGGTCAGGTCATAGCCATAGATTGTCTAGGTCAGAGCACAGGTCCTCGCACAGCCAACCTCTAGTGATAGATCCATCAGTCGTAGTATCTTTGTAGCCTCATGTTACCATGAAGATGATGTCATCAGTATAGGTCACAGTTATAGACCCTTCTACTTCCCAGTCACAGGTTACATTGCCAGATCCTTTTGCTTCCCAGGCATAGGTTACAACAACCATGGTGGCATCCGTTCCCTTGATAGAGCATCAACCATCTAGATCTTCTCCTCGAGGGGATGAGGAGAGCTCAACATAGCCATGTTTATTATTACCTTGTATTAGGACATTTCAAACACTTATGTTATGACATTTATATTTGACCATTGAGCTTGCAAGCTCTTATTTTTGGGATATCTTGTGACTCTATACTATGACATTATTTTTGAGGTGATATATATATGATGCAGTTTTGATGCGGCCTATATGTGTTATGTGATGTGATATGATTTTATGCATTATGATGTATGTTTATGTGATGATTATTATGATGATATAGTTATGATGATCATGTGATGCCTATGTGAATTATGCATTTATGATTCCTATGATAATGTCGTTATTTATATGCCATGTCATTTATGCATTTATGATGGTTATTTATGATGTGATGCCATGATGATGTGATATTTATGTCATGATGATGCTATGCCATGGATGATGATGATATGCATAATGTATTTTTTTGAATGGATGCCATGTTTATGATTATGTTAATGCATGATTATGTATGATTCCATATGTGATGCAATGTATATGGTTTTTGATGATAGAGATGACATACGTATGGACCTAATGCAATTCCTATATGATCATGTATGCACTTATTTTTTTGTATGTCATAAGATATTGTCGTGAGATGGATGAGATGGGATGACAAGACCGAAGGAGATGAATGTTAGCACGGAGACCAAATCCTTCAACATATTACTATAAGGCTTTAATAATTATTTCTCTTAATCATCATTGGGTGGACTATTGTAATGGCCAACAAACACCATGATATGACATAGATCAAGGTGTGCAAGGTTGTACCATCACATAAGACAAGCAGTCATAGACAAGGATGATCATGACTCATACTAAGGGTGTAGTTTCCCCATTCTTTTCATCAGAACCATCCATAAGCATAAAAAGGACAAGAAATACAAGTCATGAAACATTGTTGCTCCTCTAAATCCTGTTATCAGGACATCATTGAGGAACTAGCAACATGACTATCAAAAAGACAAGACAAGACAATCATCATGATACGTTGCTGCTTCTCTAAATCTTGTTGTCAAGACATCATTGAGAAACTAGTAACATGATTGCCAAAAGGACAAGACAAGCCAATCATCATGATACATCACTACTTATCTAAATCCTATTTGTTAGGACATTATTGAGAAACTAGTAACATGATGAAAAAGCCAAAGACAAGACAAGACAATCATCATGATACATCGTTGCTTCTCTAAATCTTGTTTGTTAGGACATCGCTGAGAAACTAGTAACATGATGAAAAAACCAAAGACAAGTGCCAAGTGTTTGCCAAGTGTGTTTGAATGCCAGGTGTTTTGATGTTGAGATGTCAAGTTTGACGATGTCGAATGCCAAATTTTTTGAATTCTAAGGACATCGTGTTTGACGATGCCAAAGTGTCGGATGTCAAAGGTGTCATGTTTGTTGAATGTCAAAGATGCCAAATTCAGGAAGGACACATCCTGAATAATGCCAAGAGGATCAATCCTCAAATGTGAAGAGGATCCCTTGAAATTCCAAATGACAGTGACAGTACCTAGGAAGGACACATCCTAAGGTACAAATGACAGAGGCTATTCTTCAGGACTCATTTGAAGAATAACCAAGAGTTGATTGTTTGATTGATTTTGACTAAGTTTGATTTGTGTTGACAGAAATTTCCTAAAGTTTGATTGAAGTTTTGATAGAAGGTTGACTATTGTTGACTGAAGTTAGCCTGTTGTTGACTACATGTCAATGTTGACATGCTGATGTCTTTGACGTGTTTATCAAAGAATTGCCAGAGTTTGGCTGCAGTAGTTTGCTTGTTTTGAGATGACTTGTTTGACTTGAAGAAATTTTGTCGTGTGTGCTAGTGTAGTGTCATGAACCCTAATTTAATGAGCTAGTGTGGCCTCAGCGACTCATTGATTAATGGCCTTGCCTACTTCATACACTCAGAGACCTCATAGTTTGACTCGACCAATGAATTTGTCTTGATGACCAAAGATTGAGCCATGATTTTTATTTTGACAACCTAAAAGGACTGACTGAATGTCTCAGGAGCTCAAAGGTGAGCCTTGCCTATGTAGCAAATGCGCAGAGACGACATAGTTTAGACAAATGAACAAGACTAACTGACTTGACGGACTTGATAAGAAATGACTCTATTTTTGGGTTTTTGAGATATTTTGATTTTTTTTTTTTTTCTTCAAGATGTTTTTCAAATTTTAGGTCTTTTTTTAGGACATTTTATGATGTTTAGGATTTTTTCAGCACTTTTTTATAATTTTTATGATTTTTTTAGGACTTTTTTATGATTTTTATGATTTTTTCAAGACTTTTTATGATTTTTAGGACTTTTTTGATTGCCAAGACCATATGCGATACACATTGTAGTCACATGATACAAATTTTCCCCTAGTTAGGTCCAAGACTAGCCAACTAGACAAATGCAGAAAGGACGTGTGTGGGGTGATAGATGAGTGATATGTAGGACTTGATGTCAATCATTATCAGCCATGGGGGAAAATGATGGGGTTTTTGTGATGAGTGCCAAGGTGGTGTCGGAAAGCTAATTGCTTATTATGGACTAAGGTAGATAGAGTGACAGTAGATGGCAAAGCAACAACTAACTATGCATGGTGCTTGTTTTCTAGGTTTTCACCATGGTACTTATCCAAAGCGCCTGTTTACCAGGTTTTCACTTTTGGAAAAAATATTTCTCTTTACTGTTTTTGTCATTTTTTTATTTTTTTGGTGTTACGAAGATGCCTGTTTGCCAGGTTTTCATCAAGGTGATGATTTTTTTATATGTTTTTCAATTTTTTTTAATTTTTAAGGTTTTCGACCTGACTTTCTGATGCTATGCATAGAACTTGCGAAGGTGTAGACCATTGATAGGCTCCATTAATTTTTCACCATCTGGAGTAGCTAGCTGATATGCTTCAGAACCAAAAGAGGATATGATGACATAAAGACCTAGCCAATTTGGTTTGAACTTGCCAGGTTTTTCTCTGTCAGCCTAATTTTTAGGATTTTGCATGAGGACTAAATCACCAATGTCAAATTTCCTGACCATGAATTTCTTGTTGTAACTCTGACAAAGATGATTTTGATATGCCTGCAGATGGTTCAGGGCATTATGTCTTCTTTCCTCTAGCATCTCCAACTTGTGTAGTTGTGACTGTCTGTATTCTTCATCATCTACTAGACCCTTCAGGGAGACTCATAAGGATGAAATTTCAACCTCGATGGGCAATATGGCTTCAGCTCCAAAGACTAGGGTGAATGGAGTGGCTCCTATAGGTGTGCAGATGTTGGTGTGGTAAGCCCATAGAGCAGGGTTGAGTTGGATGTGCTAGTCGCAACCAACGTCATTGATAGTCTTTTTGAGAATTTTAAGGATTGCTTTATTGGATGCCTCAGCTTGACCATTTCCTTACGGGTAATATGGAAAAATCACTAAATATGGGCCATTCAACTTGAAAACACATGAATTATGATTGGATGTTGATTTGTGTCGAGATTATCCTCAAAAAGATGCATTAAATGAGGCTTGTGGATGGAAAATAAGGCTAATTAAAGCATAAAAGAGCCCAATTATTAATGACAACCACTTTTTTCATGATATGGTGGAGGATGGAAAGGTTATTCTAGAAAAAGTTGATACTTTGGTGAATTTTGTTGGTGCATTGACAAAGTCTATGAGCATGGATAAGTTTAAATGGTGCACCAATTCTATGGGCCTTGGGGCCTAGAATTTTTAGTGACTTCAAGCATTGGAAGGGGTTTAGTGAGTTATTTTTCAAGTGGGATAATGTTGAGAATGTGTGTCTCAAACTCACTATTGAAACCCTACTTCAGTTGTTGGGTAAGTGCACCAAGATGGTTCCCAAAAAGGGGGCTTAAGTGGCCACTTTTTTTTCTGAAATCAGGAAATACTGACCTTGGACATGAAATTGAGGATAGTTACACTCAAAATTTTGAGATGTAACAAAAACAAGGATTGAAGTGCTCCGAGTCTAATTTCTAAACTACTAATTTATTTTGAAAATGGTTGAGATTAAGCGGTTCAAAAGAGGGACGTACACAAATTAGTGCTATTTTTGTCAAAAATCATAACATAGCAACTCTTGTACGACTTGAGCATGGTGAACTTTTTTGTAGTATTTTTAAAATCACAATAGTCAAAAGTTAGCTAATAGTATCTAGTTGATGCACAATTTTTCTAATAATTTTTTAATGAATATTTGATTTTTTACTAATTTTCTAAGTGGGCACTTCCTGAAAAGCAGAATTTTGGCCGTGTTCCCCATAATTTTTTTTGAAGGTAATTGATTTTTTTTATTTTTTTTATTTTTTAAATGTAGAATAGAGTCTAGTTTCTAAAAATGTAATTTATTTGAAATTTCGATGAACGGTTAATTTATAATGAAAAAAAAACCAAACACTACTTTTTGGCAAAAAAGAGACATACAAACAAAAAAAATTATGGATGAAAGGCTTAACATTGTTAAAAAGTGAAAAAAATTACATTTTTTGATAGCTAAGAGAGAACTTAACATTACCCATGTGCTTGTTTTTGTTGATATTGAACCAAATGCAATCTTGATGGTGAGCACAAACCCGATTATGTGAAAAAATTGTAGAATTTGCAAAAGCACGTCTCTGGTCATTGGTAATGCCCTCCAAGCCTCTGGGTTGGTATTCCAAGGAAAATACCAATGCTAAGGGTCGGGGATTCCCAAAGAAAAATATAACGTGCTCGCGTTATAATGCCAACACGTTATTTCCTAGTTTTGATCTCATTATGTTTCATCGATATGCATCCTTTTGCCTCTTGCATGTCGCTGTAGCATTCTGTTTGATATGCCGAAACCAAAGAAAATCCTCTTGTCCCAATGTGTTTTGTTGTGACCTCATGGAGTCGAGGAAACATCACGTAGATAATGCTTCATTATACTAAGTCACCCTGAATGCCATCTCCTAGTCGCTGAGACATAAGAAATTTTCTTACCGAAATGTGCTTCCTTGCTTCATCCGTTTCGCTATAACCTTGAGATATCAGAGAGACATCTCATAGATTAGAATTTGCTTTACTGAAAATATTCATTCATCATGAGTCGCTGTGACAAATTGGTTTGCTTTCCGATGTATTATTTTATCTTATGTGGGTCGCCGTAACATACCGACATCGGGAAGACCTCATACATAATGCACTTTGTTTTACCGAAAGACTTTATCCATCTTGTGTGTCACTATGACAATCCAATTTTCATCCCCAAAAAGTACTCATTGTGTTATCAGTGAGACCGAAGGTCACTCACCGAGACATTACTTCGAAAGCTTCAACTCTTACCAATATGCATCCTCCTGCCACTGGTCAGTGTGACAATGTATATTTTCTATGACATCACACCGGAAGCAATATATTTGGCCGAAGAAACCATTCATGTGTTGTTCGGTAAGACTCTCCTCGAGAACATGTTGATGAAAATCTCGTGTCAACAAGACATAACAACCTCACTAAGATCACATTATGATATCATTTATGTTTTGCTAAAGATGAGGATATCATCTAGGTAGACAACCACAAAGACTCCTATAAAGTCCTTCAAGACCTCATTCATCACCCTCATAAAAGTGCTAGGTGCATTTGTAAGCCCAAATGGCATCACTAACCATTCATATAACCCTTCTATGGTTTTGAACGCTGACTTCCATTCATCTCCCTCCTTCATCCTAATCTGATAATAGCCACTTTTCAAATCAATTTTGGATTAGTACTTAGCTCCTGCTAAGCAATCCATTAGATCTTCTATCCTAGGAATAGGAAACCTATATATAATGGTTATCCTATTTATGGCCCTAGAATCAGTACACATCCTCCACTTATCTCCCTTCTTAGGTGCCAAAACAACTGGAACAACACATGGACTTATGCTCTTTCTGATTAGCCTTAGTCCAAAAGTTCTTGAACTTGCCTTGCTATCTCTTTGTTTTGCTCTGGTGTCATCTTGTATGCAGCCTTGTTAGGTAGTGTTGCTCTTGGTATAAAGTCTATTTGATGATTGATTGCTCTCCTAGGTGGTAGTGTAGCTGGTGTACCTTCACAAATAATGTCCTTGAACTGATCCAATAGTCGCTTCACTTCTACTGTCATAGGTAGCTGATTAGGTAACTCCTCTTCCTTTGGCTTCAACATGATTGCATAAACAAATCCTTCTTCCTCCTTGATGTCTTTTAGAAATTCCTTTCCACTCAACAAAAGGACACTGGTTTCTACCTTTTCCACTGTATTTTCTTCTAATAAAGACTACATTTTGTAAGTCACTCCATCCTTCTTGAATGAATACTTATTCTCCTTGCCATGATGCACTGCCTCCCTATCATATTGCCATGGTCTGCCAAGCAGCAGATGGCATGCATCCATTGGTAACACATCACATAGTATCCTATCATGATACTTTCCTATAGTAAACTCAACCCACACTTGTTCATTGACTAGTATACTTTGCCCCTTGTTCAACCAGGTAACCTTGTAAGGGCACACATGGGGTATCTTTGCGAGTTTCAATTTTGTACTGCCTCCTCTGAGATGACATTATCAGTAGACCCTAAATCAATGATGACCTTGCAAACCTTTCCTAGTATCTTGCACTTGAATCTAAAAAGAGCTCTCCTTTATTTGTGTTCTTCCTCGGTAGGTGCTTTGATCAAAATTCTCCTTAACATGAGATTCTCACCTTTCTCTGAATCTAGACTCAACTCTAATTGTTTGGAGCAGTCCTCTTCTTGAACATAGTTGATCTTCCTCTCACTTTGTGAAGATGTTGGCTTGTTAGGACACCTATAAGCCGGATGACCCAATTTTCCATAATTGTAGCATTTCATGGAAGCAAAATGAGAGCTTCTCCCAAAGCCTCCTGATCTGCCTCTTCCTCCATTATTTGAGCTTCTACCTCTGTAACCCCCTCTACTATTTGTCTCAGGGGACTGCTCTCCACCTTTGGACTCACCTTACCCTTTGTTCTCTTGGCTTCTTCCACCAAAACCTCCTGTATGACCACCTCTAGGGTCTCTACCTCTTCCTTTACCCCTAGTATTGGAATCTTGTTTCTTTCTCAATTTCTCTTCCACCTTAATAGCCATTTGATAGCAGCTATGGAGGGTAATAAGTGTGAAAAGACTCAACTCCTCTTGAATGCTCCATCTAAGACCATTTAGATACCTAGCCACCTTGATGCTTTCAACTTCTTGCACTCTATATCTAAGGCTTAGTTTTTGGAACTCCTCTGTATATGCAACTACATCTAGGTCTCTTTGTCTGAGATTTTTCCTCTTCTTGTGCAATTGAATGTCATAGTCCTCAGATAGATAGTTCTCCTTCATTTTAGCCACCATTGTCTTCCAACTTCCTATGGGTTTCTTGCCTTCCTTCTCTCTTTCTTCTTGTAGAAACTTCCACCAAGTTAATGCTTGTCCTCTTAACCTTGATTTGGCTATCTTCACCTTTTGTGTTTCTGTAATTCCATCACATTCAAAGTGATTCTCCATTCCCTCTATCCATTCCATAACCAACTCTACATCCATTTTCCCTGTAAACACTGGGACACCTTCCAGTGCCTTGCCACTCAATGCCTTCAATGCTTTGAGGAAGGGCTCCTCTGCTAATGGAGGGTCAGGTTCTGGTTCTATGTCCTCCTCCACTTGGTGTTTACCCTTGTCTTTGTCCTCTGACAACTACACTTTCATCTTACTTGTCGTTTCAACAACTTCTTCCAATTTTTGTTTCATCTCTTCCATAGCCTCTTCAAGATGCCTATTCTTCTCTTACTGCTCTATCAAGTCTCTAGCTAGCTCTGCATTGGTCACCATGGTATTCTTTCCTATGGATTTACTTCTCTCTTACATTCGCTAGTTTCAATTCATAGGCCTTTATTAGCTCTAATACCAATTTGATGGGGAGACCTATACCTCAAGAGCACTCTTGCTCTTCCCAAGACCTATTCTTTGGTCTTCTTAGGGTATTCCACTCTACCCTACTTAGGGATTTCTCCTAAACCCCTAACGCCTTATAAGTCTCTCCACCAATTTCAAAATCTTCACCAACACTCCCATTCCACCACTGGGCTTCCTTGAGCTCCACACTGACCCAAGTGTGTCCTAACCACTCAAGGGCTAGGGTAAGGTGGTATTATTGTTCTTTAGGTGTTTTTACTCCTCACTGGTCCATTTCATTGGATACTTTCACCTTTTTCCCTTTGCTTTCAAGAATTTCTAGTTTCTGGGCCTTGTAGCCTTTTTGCCCCTTTTAGGCCTCCTAGAACTCAGTTTCTTGGCTTTTCTCAAAAACGGCCTTAACAACCACCAAATATTTTTAGATATTCCTCCTAGTAGTACCCTAGGCTTAAAAATTTACTAGGTTTAAGGTTCTGCAAGTGTCCGTACATAGGACTGTCCTCATACCCCCTAATTTCAAGGGTTTCTAGGGTTTTGGCTCCTTTTTCCAACTTTGAGGACTTCAATGACCTCCTAAACTCTCCTCCTTGCACAAAAATGTTTGGAATACATGTTCCCACACTATCATTCTCTTTATTGGCACAAAAAAATCCATTTATTAGCTTTCTTTACTGCTTTCCTCTCTAAGCCACTAGCCAGAATGCACTTGCACTCACCTAGTGTTTGATGAATTCAACTCTTCCCCTACAAACCAAGACTCCACACACAATATTTACACTGTAAAAATATTCCCCTACTTGATTCCAAGTGGTGATGGTATCCTTTCCACAGGAATTCAAGTGGGGATCATGATTTCCAAAAACTGGCCTAAACCGGCTATAAGGCCAAAACTCCAAAAACTTGCAAAATAGAAAATAATTGAACTAAATGGCTAATCTAATGCCTCGCACAGTAAATAAGTGACACAATGAAAGTTTCAAACCATTAGAAAATACCTTTCAATCCATAATTTATTGGATGAAGGCTCAAACACAAATATTCACTCAAAAGTTGTTGAATTCCAATCACACAATATGCTCTCCAAGTCTCAATTCATGAAAATGAACTTCCAAACCAGGTATTAGGGTTTGGATGACCTTATATACCTTTCTCCCACATGATAGGACCCTTAGGTCGGGCTTAGAACACCATTAATTCCTTTTTTTAACTTTTAGGCCAAATTCCTAAGACAACATTGTCTAGTTTTTCCTAATCTCTACACCAAGTCTTTTCCAAACCTCAAACCTCTAAACCAACCTAAGTTTTCCATAAAACTCACATCAAAAACAAACTTGGGACTTTATAACATAGTCCTTATTCCCTTGGTGGTTGG
>VDFB02271358.1:733480898-733493596 GCA_007258455.2 Sequoia sempervirens | reverse complement strand
GGTTACAATACAAATTCAGACTCATAACCTCTTCAGAGATTCATCTTGTTCATTCTAAAGACAACTGGTAGCAACAGATATCCCTGTGCAGTTTTTTCTCACCCTCTTAAACTAAACAACCTTAGCACTGTTACAATACATCACATATACAATGCAGATCAACTTAAGAGTAATCAAAAACATGCTTCTTGATCAAGAGCTCTCTCTTCTCCTCTATTTAGGCCTTAAGGCCCTCTGCCATTTAGCCAGCCCTTGACCTTCACATCTGTTAGCTCTCTTTTTCTTCTCTTCGGCTTCAGCTCTATGAAATGGTTTGTTTCCAACTGTCGGATCACAACTGTCGAATCATCTAGCTTAGCAACATGGATATTTCCACTTCCTTGCATGGAAGATAATACCTCCATATCACACCACATACGATAGTCACCCAAACGGTCAACAAATGATCAACTTGTGTCGCATGTTGGTGAGACACTAACCGTGTCTCCCCGATGCCACAAGTCCAAACTATCGATATCGCCAAGACCTCACTATGGGAAAGAGGTTACATTGAGTCCAAAAACTATCGCTAAGACTTCACCATGTCACCAAGACCTCATACCAAAATACATAAGGTATTCCATAGAGTTCATCAGTCGGAAAAACTATCGCTCTTCACCCAGACATTACATTGAAGTCTTCAAGACACATCGACCTTAGCATTCTCATCAGCAAAACAATCACCATTCGATGAGACATTACACTGAGCTCATAAGTCATTCTGAAGTGTTCCTTAGTTGCCAAGACTTTAGTCATTCACTGAGAGATCATATCAAGCCCTTTATGTTATACCAATGTCACTGTCAACCAGACATTCCACATTCGCCAGGAGATCATACCATGGTTCCAAAGTCATACCAAAACTTCTGACGTCCAATGCATTCCTTTCAGCAAGACATCACCCCACAAGTTCCAAGTCACCCCAAGTCTATCTTGTCGGCTAGACTTACCGCTTTCGCCAAGACCACATACTGAAGCCTTAAATTCATATCGATGTGTTCCACTATTGGCAAGAGAATCAACCTTCGGAAAGACTTCTTACCGAGGCTTCCAAGTTATCTCGAAACCACTACTCACCAAGAGTCACACCGAAGTGATGACCCCACTTGTTGTCGGCAAGACTTTTAATATTCGATGAGACATCATATCAAAACAAGCCTTTTGGCTAGGGGTCTCCCTAATGTCTTCGAGTGTTACATTGTTGCCAAGACAATCCTTCATCACTGAGACTTCACACCGAGATTCTTAAGTTACTCTAAGTGTCTGTCGGTGAGACAAATCCTTATTGGTAAGACTTCTTATCGATCACCCAAGGGTATCCCTAAAAGCTCCAACACTATCGTCAAGACATGTTACTTTTGGTAAGACTTCTCATTGATCTGCCATAGGTTACCCTGATGACTTCAATGCGTATCCCTATTGGCAAGACCTTCCAATGTCACTGGGACTTCTTCCCTAGTGTTGAAAGTCACTCTGAAGCCCACGGTCGCTATGAGTCTCCTCGACGCTCGATGGAAATGCCTGTCAGCCAGAGATCTCCACATAGTGAGAGGTTACAATGACTAATTTATGTCGCAGCAATAGACTCCATGGTGAAAGCATTCGGCAAGACTTCTACAAGGTCACAGCAACCAAAATATTTCACAAAGTTCCCAAACTGCCAGTCGGGCAGACCAAAGAAATGTCACACCAATGTTGATCTTCCAGAGGTTCCAGCCTGTGAGATTGAGGCAACAATTCCAACAATCTCCCACTTGACGAAGATCACACAGGCACCTTCAAAGCAACCAAAACCTAGGACCACACTAGCTCCACTAGTTCAAACCATACAATACTCAAGACACCTAATCACAATGATTCCACATATAACAATCAATTAGACAATCTGCAATAAAGACCAGGCATCCAACTACAACTCGTTGTCCAACAAAACAATTAATCCCATTCTTCCAAGAAACCACATAGATCTCAACATGCTCTCATGCTCCATCAACAATTTTTCTCCAACATTCATGATGTCCACCATTCAAGCAAAAATCATGTCATCTTCCATGTGTGGAAGAAAGATACAAAGCCAAGGTGTATAAGCACCATTCCAACAAACACAAGCAAAAGATCCTAGTGATATCACCAACAAGATACTGCTACCACTTCACTATGCTCAAATGCTATACAGGAGCAATATCAACTTCAAAGCTTCAAATAGAACACAACAGTGAAGTCATTCTCCAGAAACAAGATACAAAACATCAGTTAGAACAACAATCAGATTGATTGCTCTCATCCAACTGATAAACCCACATGACTGAAAATAGCGCCCACAGCTCATGCTATACCATACAATCTCACATATCTCACAAGTATCACCATTAGTAAACTTCTACCAATCCATTAACAGCAAATACACGTTCCAGTGTCAACTAGTTGAAGAAGACAAGACACATATAGGAACTCCCACTACTTGAGAAACCTAGATCTGAAAGATCAGAAGGCATCGCAAGCCTACCAATACCAGCACATAGAAAATGTAACCCTGTAGTACCAAAGAAAAATACACAGTGATATGGTCAACCTATAACAACTTGCCACAAGAAACATTTCTCTCACCACAAACCTTCATGGCCACAGAGAGAAACACTACACATCATCTTCCTATAGAACATCCTCCTGCATACACTTCTAATAGCCAGCTATGTCAAGAATGATCTTCTTCACATCCCAAAAGAAATCCTTAACAACATCCATCGGTTCAATCACCAAAACCAACTTCCATGTAATCAATATGGATGTAAGCTTCTCAAAGAAGATCAAGCTAAAACATTTCCAATTTCAGGAAATCAGCCCATACATCATCTCCTACCAATTCTCATCAGTAAATGACATAACACAAAAGCTAAAGGATATAAAACAAACTGTACAACTTCCACTATGAAACCTCCAGAACCAAATGTTAAATAGTAATTCAAGATCCATATCATGAAAGTGAACTTAATTAAAACACATCTGAAAAATATAATGGGCCAAATACCTTTCATATAAACTGTCGAGTAGACCAAGAGTGGGAACAAGAATACTCCTTCAAGAGATATAAGCTATCATGATTAATCCAAGAGCAATCTCCTCATAGGTCTCTTATTGAACTCACGTTCAATCTAGGTGTAGGCTTCTCAAACTTTCTACTAAAAAACTATAACAAGAGTAACAAGCAGAAACACATCTTTCATAAGAGAAGAACAGCCTCACCTTATTCTTCATGTATCCATGAGTACTAGCAACCGATCATCTCATGCTAAACTTCAACTGCATTACTGCACTATCATGAAGTATCAAGAAAATAATCAAAGCACCCAATACACCAAGAATTACCAGATCACTGTCAAAGCTCCAATCATCTAAATCAAGAACTTATCATGACACCATGATCTACACATCCCCATAGAAGATATCATGCTTCAAGTTTCTCCACCATTGTCTCAAGTACAATGCACAATGCCAAAACTCCAGTGCACAAACAAGAGTATACCATGACATAAAGCAAATATACTTAAGAACAACATCACCTGTCCTGCACCACCAACACCTTAGCCAAAGATTCCAAATGTCCTCCATGGTTCCAAGATGTTGTACATCTTCAAATAATGTCCATGCAAAATCAAAAGCGTAAAAACCCTTCTACAACACTAAAAAAGAACATTCACCACCATGTGATGAATCAACAATCACTGCTAGAGCTCCCACTGAAAACTGACACCTGAGCTCTCCAAGCATCATGACCACCTGCTACAAGTTCCCTTAACTGACTATTCAGGTACTCAAGAATATCCATCCTCTCATCTTAAAAACAGTCACACCAATGCACATGTGACCACAGACAAGGCCAGCTAACAAATTTGCACCATCAATGAATCAACCTCGTGGATAAAGGCAGTCCACATCCAAGTTATCTCACTGCAGCCAATGGGTAGCTAATCCATCAACCGCATAACTTGTAGATCACAAACATCAAACAAGAAAACCCATCATCACATTGGAAACTACAATAATGAGATATCAAAGAGAATTAACCATGTAGACAGCATGACTCAAACACCAGATCATGCCAAATCTGATTTTCCAATCATGTCCACAATGAGCGCCATAATCAAGGAACCCACAAGCATTACCACAAGAATTCTGAGAGACAAAAAACTTACCAACACTCCCATGCAGAGAAAGAGTCATACCTCCTCAATACCATGCACCAAGCATGCATGCAGACCTAGATCTATCTCATCCAACAACACCTCAAAAGGCTAGTGTATAGACAATAGCTTTATAGCAACTCCATATGAGCACAAGTTTTGCTTAACCATGTAAAACCTGCAAAACCATAGAACCATGCAAATACAAATCATCCATAGAAAAAAAATAGCAGTTCAAGAGAATCCAGGCCCCTTTCAGGCCAAATTTAAACCACCACCATGTACATGCATCCGAGAAAGAGAGAAAGGATATTTTAGAAGCTTGCAAATCATCAAATTATTAATTCCATAGCCTTCAAGCATTTGAGGTTAACAAGAAATAGTTCCTTCCAAAACCAAGAACCACCACCTAGCATAAGCACTCGCTTCCATGACTGAGAAAAAATCTATGCTTCTCCATATCATCCAATAGCCTATCACACAGACACCAATATGAAAGCTTTACTGCTACATAGCCACAGAGTAGGAAAATCCACCTCATACTCCAAGGTTATACCTCTACCAGCCAGGAGATACAGCTCACAACATGATCAACTCATTTTTCCATCTTAACCATCCTTCAAGCTACATGTTGTCCTAGAATAGCACAAGGCTTCCCCTCATCAAAGGATCAATACATTAGTCCATTCCTCCAGATTTCTTCTAGCCTATAAAGCTAAGAAATCTTCATAGGAGAAATATCCAAAACCAACAACCAAAAGAAGGCTCTGATACCACTTGTAAGGAAATTTAGCGGAGCGCATCTAATGAGAACTCCAATAGTAGTGCCTTCAGTAACTTTAATTCGATTAAGTTACCTAAAAGACACAAACAACAATGTCCTAATGCGAAAATAGACACATTTTATTTCCTACATTGATCTATCTGAGAGAAACACATGTAAATTCAATAGCAAGCATTAACTAATTCTACTACACGAACCAACAGACATGAAAGATGAAACAGAAAACTAGAACACAAAGATTTACGTGGGGAAAATCCTTTCAAATAAAAAACCACACACTCCAAACATTGATCCATTGTATTATTCAGCAACAGAAATGTTACAATACAAATTCAGACTCATACCCTCTTCAGAGATTCATCTTGTTTATTCTGAAGACAACTGGTAGCAACAAATATCCCTGTACAGTTTTTGATCACCCTCTTAAACAAAACAACCCTAGCACTATTACAATACATCACATATACAGTGTAGATCAACTTAAGAGTAATCAAAAACATGCTTCTTGATCAGGATCTCTCTCTTCTCCACTGTTTAGACCTCAAGGCCCTCTGCCATTCAGCCAGCCCTCGACCTTCACATCTGTTAACTCTCTTTTTCTTCTCTTCAGCTTCGGCTCTATGAAACGGTTTGTTTCCAACTGTCGGATCACAATTGTCAAATCATCCAGCTCAGCAACATGGATTTTTCCACTTCCTTGCATGGAAGATAATACGTCCAGGTCACACCATGTAGGACACTCACCCAAACGGTCAACAAACGATCAAATTGTGTCGCATGTCAGTGAGACACTAATCGTGTCTTCCTGATGCCACAAGTCCAGACTATCGATATCACCAAGACTTCACTATGGGAAAGAGGTTACATCAAGTCCAAAAAGCTATTGCTAAGACTTCACCATGTCGCCAAGACATCATATTGAAAAACACAAGGTGTTCTGAAGAGTTCATTAGTTGGCAAGACTATTGCTCTTCGCCCAGACATTACATCAAAGTCTTCAAGACACATCGACCTCAACATTCTCATCGATGAGACAATCTCCATTCAATGAGACATTACACCAAGCTCATAAGTCATTCTAAAGTTTTCCTTAGTTTCCAAGACTTTAGTCATTCGCTGAGAGATCATATCGAGCCCTTTATGTTATACCGATGTCACTGCCGGCCAGACATTCCACATTCGCCAGGAGATCATATTGTGGTTCCAAAGTCATACTGAAACTTCTGACATCCAATGCATTCCTATCAACAAGACAAATACCCTTCGCCAAGACATCACCCCGCAAGTTCCAAGTCACCCCAAGTCTATCTTGTCGGCCAGACTTATTGCTTTCGCCAAGACTTCATACCAAAGCCTTAAAGTCATATCGATGTGTTCCACTGTCGGTGAGAGAATCAACCTTCGACAAGACTTCTTACTAAGGCTTCCAAGTTATCCTGAAACCACTACTCACTAGAGTCACACCAAACTGATGACCCCACTTTCTTTCGGTGAGACTTCCGATATTCGATGAGACATCATATCGAAACAAGCCTTTTGGCCAAGGGTCTCCCCGATGTCTTTGATTGTTACATTATCACCAAGACAATCCTTCATCACTGAGACTTCACACCAAAATCCTTAAGTTTCTCTAAGTGTCCGTTGGTGAGACAAATCCTTATTAGTAAGACTTCTTACTGATCACCCAAGGGTATCCCCGAAAGCTCAAACACTATTGCTAAGACATGTTACTTTCGGTAAGATTTCTCATTGATCTGCCATACGTTACCCTGATGACTTCAATGTGTATCCTTGTCAGCAAGACCTTCCAATGTCATTGGGACTTCTTCCCTAGTGTTGAAAGTCACTTTGAAGCCCCTAGTCACTATGAGTCTCCTCGACGCCCGATTGAATGGCCTATCGACCAGAGATCTCCACGCGGTGAGAGGTTACAATGACTGCTTTATGTCACAACGACAGACTCCATGGTGAAAGCGTTTGGCAAGACTTCTACAAGGTCACAGCGACCAGAATATTTCATAAAGTTCCCAAACTACCAGTCGGCTAGACCAAAGAAATGTCACACCGACTTTACTCTTCCAGAGGTTCCAGCCTCTGAGATTGAGGCAATAATTCCAACAATAACCCACTTGAAGAAGATCACACAGGCACCTTCAAAGCAACCAGAAACTAGGACCACACTAGCTCCACCAGTTCAAAACCTGCAATACTCAAGACACCTAATCAACATGATTCCACAAATAACAGTCCATTAGACAATCTGCAACAAAGACCAGGCATCCAACTACAACTCACTCTCCAACAAAACAACTAATCCCAGTCTTCTAGGAAACCAAATAGATCTCAACATGCTCTCATTCTCCATCAATAATTTTTCTCCAACATTCATGATGTCCACCATTCAAGCAACAATCCTGTCATCTTCCACATGTGGAAGAAAGATACAAAGCCAAGGTGTATAAGCACAATTCCAATGAACACAAGTAAAAGATCCTAGTGATATCACCTACAAGATACTGCTACCACTTCACTATGCTCAAATGCTATACAGAAGCAATATCAACTTCAAAGCTTCAAACAGAACACAACAGTGAAGTCATTCTCTAGAAACAAGATACAAAACATCAGTTAGAACAACAATTAGACTGATTGCTCCCATCCAATTGATAAACACACACGACTAAAAATAGCACCCATAGCTCATGCTATACTATCCAATCTCACAT
Organism: Sequoia sempervirens; assembly: GCA_007258455.2. Taxonomy (NCBI): domain Eukaryota; kingdom Viridiplantae; phylum Streptophyta; class Pinopsida; order Cupressales; family Cupressaceae; genus Sequoia; species Sequoia sempervirens. The sequence goes on along the minus strand of VDFB02271358.1, from coordinate 733,485,866 downwards.
ACCTCATAGGTATCACCATTAGTAAACTTCTACCAATCCATTAACATCAAATACAAGTTCCAGTGTCAACCAGTCGAAGAAGACAAGACACATACAAGAACTCCCACTACCTAAGAAATCCATATCTAAAATATCAAAAGGCATCACAAGCCTACCAATACCAGCACATAGAAAATGTAACCCTGTAGTACCAAAGAAAAAATCCACAATGATATGCTCAACTTGCAACAACCTGCCACAAGAAGCATTTCTCTCACCACAAACCTTCACGGCCACAGAGAGAAACACTGCACATCTTCCTGTAGAACATCCTCCTACATACACTTCTAATAGCCAGCTGTGTCAAGAATGATCTCCTTCACATCCCAAAAGAAGGCCTTAACAACAACCATTTGTTCAATCACCAAAACCAACTTCCATGTAATCAATATGGATGTAAGCTTCTCAAAGAAGATCAAGCTAAAACATTTCCCGTTTCAGGAAATCAGCCCATACATCATCTCCTCTAATTCTCATTAGTAAATGACATATCACAAAAGCTCAAGGAGATAAACCAAACTGTTAAACTTCCACTATGAAACCTCCATAACCAAATGTTAAACAGTAATTCAAGATCCATATCATGAAAGTGAATTTAATTAAAACACATCTGCAAATATAATGGACCAAATGACTTTCAGATAATCTGCCGAGTAGACCAAGAGAGGGAACAAGAATACTCCTTCAAGATATATAAGCTATCATGATTAATCCAAGAGCAATCTCCTCATAGGTCTCTTATTGAACTCACGTTCAATCTAGGTGTAGGCTTCTCGGACTTTCTGCCAAAAAACTTTAACAAGAGTAACAAGAAAAAACACATCTTTCATAAGAGAAGAACAACCTCACCTTATTCTTCATGTATCCATGAGTACTAGCAACCAATCATCTCATGCTAAACTTCAACTGCATTACTACATTATCATGAAGTATCAAGCAAATAATCAAAGCACCCAATACACAAAGAATTACTAGATCACTGTCAAAGCTCCAATCATCTGAATTAGGAACTTATCATGGCACCATGATCTACACATCCCCATTGAAGATACCATGCTTCAAGTGAATCCACCATTGTCTCAAGTACAATGCACAATGCCAAAACTCCAGTGCACAAACAAGTGTATACCATGACATAAATAAAATAGACTTAAGTACAACATCACCACTCAAGCACCACCAACACCTTAGCCAAAGACTCTAAACGTCCTCCATGGTTCCAAGATGTTGTACATCTTCAAATAATGTCCTTGCAAAAGTAAAAGTGTAAGAACCCTTCTGCAACACTAAAGAAGACCATTCACCACCATGATATAAATCCACAGTCACTGCTAGAGCTCCCAATGAAAACTGACACCCAAGCTCTCCAAGCATCATGACCACCTGCTACATGTTCCCTTAACTGACTATTCAAGTACTCAAGAATATCCATCTTCTCATCTTAAAAATAGTCACACCAATGCACAAGTGACCACAAACAAGGCCAGCTAACAAATGTGCACCATCAATGAATCAACCTCATGGATAAAGACAATCCACATCCAAGTTATCTCACTGCAGCCAATGGGTAGCTAATCCATCAACCACATAACTCGTAGATCACAAACATCAAACATGCAAACCCATCATCACATTGGAAACTGCAACACTGAGATATCAAAGAGAATTAACCAGGCAGACAACATGACTCAAATACCAAATCATGCCAAATCTGATTTTCCAATCATGTCCACAACGAGCACCATAATCAAGGAACCCACAAGCATTACCATAAGAATGTTGAGTAACAAAACACTTACCAACACTCCCATTCAAAGAAAGAGTCATACCTCCTCAATACCATGCACCAAGCATGCATGCAGACCTGCAACTATCTCATCCAGCAACACCCCAAAAAGCTAGTGTATAGACAATACTTTACAGCAACTCCACATGATCACAAGTTTTGCTTAACCATGTAAAACCTACAAAACCACATAACCATGCAAGTACAAATCATCCATAGAAAGAAAATAGCAGTTCAAGAGAATCCAGGCCCCTTTCAAGCCAACTTTAAACCACCACCATGTACATGCATTCATGAAAGAGAGAAAGGCTATTTCAGAAGCTTCCAAATCATCAAATGATTAACTCCATAGTCTTCAAGCATCCGAGGTTAATAGGAAACAGTGCCTTCCAACACCAAGAACCACCACCTAGCATAAACACTCTCTTCCATGACTGAGAAACTATCTAGGCTTCTCCATATCACCCAAGAGCCTGTCACATAGACACCAATATGAAAGCTTTACTGCTATACAGCTAGAGAGTAGGAAAATCCACATCATTCTCCAAGGATATACCTCTACCAGCGAGGAGATACAGATCACAACATGATCAACTCATTTTTCCATCTTAACCATCCTTCAAGCTACATGTTGTCCTTGAATAGCACAAGGCTTCCACTCATCAAAGGATCAATACATTAGTCCATTCCTCCAGATTTCTTCTAGCCTATAAAGCTAAGAAATCTTCACAAGAGAAATATCCAGAACCAACAACCAAAAGAAGGCTCTGATACCACTTGTAAGGAAATTTAGTGGAGTGCATCTAATGAGAACTCCAATAGTAGTGCCTTTGGTAACTTTAATTTGATTAGGTTACCTCAAAGACATGAACAACTATGTCCTAATGTGGAAACAAACACATTTTATTTCCCACATTGATCCATCTGAGAGAAACACATGTAAATTCAACAGCAAGCATTAACTAATTCTACTACATGAACCAACAGACATGAAAGATGAAATAGAAAACCAAAACACAAAGATTTACGTGGGGAAAATCCTTTCAAATAAAAAACCCCACACTCCAAAGATTGAGCCGTTGTATTATTCAGAAACAAAAAGGTTACAAAACAAATTCAGACTCATACCCTCTTCAGAGATTCATCTTGTTCATTTTGAAGACAACTGGTAGCAACAAATATCCCTGTACAGTTTCTGATCACCCTCTTAAACTAAATAACCTTAGCACTGTTAGAATACATCACATATACAATGTAGACCAACTTAAGAGTAATTAGAAACATGCTTCTTGATCAAGAGCTCTCTTTTCTCCTCTCTTTAGGCCTCAAGGCCCTCTACCATTCAACCAGCCCTCGACCTTCACATCTATTAGCTCTCTTTTTCTTCTCTTCGGCTTAGGTTTTATGAAACGGTTTGTTTCCAACTGTCGGATCACAACTGTTGAATCATCCAGCTCAACAACATGGATGTTTCCACTTCCTTGCATGGAAGATAATACGTACAAGTCACACCACGTAGGACAATCACCCAAATGGTCAACAAATGATCAACTTCTGTCACATGTCGGTGAGACACTAATTGTGTCTCCCCAATGCCACAAGTCTAGACTATCGATATTTCCAAGACTTCACTATCGGCAAGAGGTTACATCGAGTCCAAAAAGCTATCGCTAATACTTTGCCATGTAACCAAGACCTCATATCAAAAAACACAAGGTATTCTGAAGAGTTCATCAGTCAGCAAGACTATCACTCTTCACCCAGGAATTACATCAAAGTCTTCAAGACACATCTACCTTAGCATTCTCATCGGTGAGATAATCACCATTCAATGAGACATTACACCAAGCTCATAAGTCATTAGTCACCAAGACTTTAGTCATTCGCTGAGAGATCATATCGAGCCCTTTATGTTATACCAGTGTCACTGTCGGCTAGACATTCCACATTCGCTAGGAGATCATACCGTGGTTCCAAAGTCATACTAAAACTTCTGACATCCAATGCATTCCTATCGGCAAGACAAATACCTTTCACCAAGACAACACCCCGCAAGTTCCAAGTCACCCAGAGTCTATCTTGTCAGCCAGACTTACCACTTTCGCTAAGACTTCATACCAAATCCTTAAAGTCATATCGATGTGTTCCACTGTCAACGAGAGAATCAACCTTCAGCAAGACTTCTTACTGAGGCTTCCAAGTTGTCCATAAACTAGTGCTCACCAAAAATCACACCGAACCGATGACCCCACTTGTTGTCAGCGAGACTTTCGATATTCAATGAGACATCATATTGAAACAAGCCTTTTGGCCAAGGGTCTCCCCAATGTCTTCGAGTGTTACATTGTCACCAAGACAATCCTTCATTGCTGAGACTTCACACTGAGATCCTTAAGTTACTCTGAGTGTCCGTCGGTGAGACAAATCCTTATTGGTAAGACTTCTTACTGATCACCCAAGGGTATCCCTGAAAGCTCCAACACTGTCGCCGAGACATGTTACTTTCGATAAGACTTCTCATCGATCTGCCATAGGTTACCCTGAAGACTTCAATGCGTATCCCTATTGGCAAGACCTTCCAATGTCTCTGGGACTTCTTCTCAAGTGTTGAAAGTCACTCTGAAGCCCCCGGTCGCTATGAGTCTCCTCGATGCCTGATTAAATGGCCTGTCGGCCAGAGATCTCCATGCGGTGAGAGGTTACAATGATTGTTTTATTTCACAGTGATAGACTCCATGGTGAAAGTGTTTGGTAAGACTTCTGCAAGATCATAGTAACTAGAATATTTCACAAATTTCCCATACTGCCAGTTGACCAGACCAAAGAAATGTCACACCGACTTTGCTCTTCTAGAGGGTCCAGCTTGTGAGATTAAGGCAACAATTCCAACAACTCTCTCCCACTCTCTCCCACTCTCACCCACCCTTTCCAACTCTCTACTACTCTCTCCCTCCCTTTCCAACTCTCTACCACTCTCTCCCTCCCTAGCTCCCACTCTCCCACACTCTCTCCCACTCTCTCCCTCCTTCCCACTCTCCCACTCTCACCCACTCTCTCCCACTCTCCCACGCTCTCTCCCACTCTCTCCCACCCTCTCCCACTCTCGTCCACCCTCTCCAACCCTATCCCACTCTCTCCCTCCC
>VDFB02271358.1:733393108-733480475 GCA_007258455.2 Sequoia sempervirens | reverse complement strand
CTCTCCCACCACTCTCCCACACTCTCACCACTTTCTCCCACTCTCTTCCTCCCTCCCACACTCTCCCACCCCTTCCCACTCTCACCAACTCTCCCACACTCTCTCCCACACTCTCTCCCACTCTCTTCCTCCCTCCCTCGCACTATCTCCCACTATCTTCCTCCCTCCCACTCTCTCCCACTCTCCCACTCTTGGATGTTCCTCCTCCCTATCTCCCACCTCCCACTCTCTCCCACTCTCTCCTCTCTCCCACACCCTCTCCCACCCTCCCACTCTCTCTCCCACCTCTCCCCCATCTCCCACTCTCCTACACCGCTCCCACCTCTTCCTCCATCCTCTCTCTCTCTCCCACCCTCTCCCACCCTCTCCCTCTCTCTTCCCCTCCCTCCCACTCTCCCACTCCCTCCCACCCTCTCCCACTCTCCCACCCTCTCCCACCCTCCTCCCACTCCCTCTTGCACCCTCTCTCCCACCCCTCCCAACACCTCTCCCACCTCCCACACCTCTCCCTCCCACCTCCCACTCTCCCACCTCCCAAACTCTCCTCCCTATCTCCCACTCCTCCCATACCTCTCCCACTCTCCCTCCTCCCTCCTACCACTCTCCCACTCTCTTCATCCCTCCCTCCTTCTCTCTCCCACCCTCTCCCACTCTCACACCCTCTCACCCACTCTCCCACACTCTCTCCCACTCTCTTCCTCCATCCTATTGGAACTGTAAAAATTTGATGATTTTTACATATCTTTCATCCCTCTGAGTCTCCATTTGAGTCCTACCTTAGGCACATTTTCCTCATTTTATGATATTTTTACCCATATTTTGGTCGTGTGACCCCATAGAATCCATCGATTCATGCATTTTTAATGTTGTGGTCCACATCGGCATAGGTCTATCTAGGTCTCCCCGACCCATGTTGCATGTGTGTTAACATATGTTTGTTGTAGGTGATCGGCAAGACTTGTTCATTGTTACAGTGATCGACATTCACCTGTAGGTTTCTATCAGTATGACTTTCATGTGGTTTCAAGGACCGAGGAGGAACCTATTGGTAGGAGTTTGTTCATCAGGATAGTGTTTCATCGATTTTGAATTGTCTCCCTGACTAATGCATGTGGAGGTTCATCGGCAAGAGCTTGGCAATATCGTAATGTGATCTCGGCGAGGTTGTTATGTCTTGTCGACATAGGGTTTTTGTCAGCATGTTCTCGAGGAGAGTCTTACCGAACAACACATTGATGGTTTCTTCAGCCAAACATATTGCTTCTGGTGTGAGGTCATAGCGAATATACATTGTCACACCGACCGGTGGTGGGAGGATGCATATCGGTAAGAGTTGAGGCTTTCGAAGTAATGTCTCAGCGAGTGACCTTCGGTCTCACCGATAACACAATGAGGACTTTTTCAAGATGAAAATAGGATTGTCTCAGTGACACACAAGATGGATAAAGTCTTTTAGTGAAACAAAGTGCACTCTGTATGAGGTCTCCCCGATGTCGGTATGTTACGGCGACCTACATAAGATAAAAGAATACATCAGCGAGAGAACCAATTTTTCATAGTGACTCATGATGAATGAAGATTTTTGGTAAAGCAAAGTCTAATCTATGAGATGTCTCTCTGATATCTCAAGGTTATAGCGAAACAGATGAAGCAAGGAAGCACGTTTTGGTAAGAAAATTTCTTATGTCTCAGCGATAGGGAGATGGTGTTCGGGGTGACTCTCGGTATAATGAAGCATTATCTACATGATGTTTCCTTGACTCCATGAGGTCACAGCGAAACACATTGGGATAGGAGGATTTTCTTTGGTTTCGGCATAAGAAACAGAATGCTACAGCGACATGCAAGAGGCAAAAGGACGCATATCGATGAAACATAACGAGATCAAAACTAGGAAATAACGTGCTCGCGTTATAATGAGAGGGTGCTATAATGCGAGCGTGCTATAACATGAGCACGTTATATTTTACTTTGGGAATCCCTGAGCCTTAGCATTGGTAGTTGCTTTGGAATACCAACCCAAAGGCTTGGAGGGCATTCCCAATGACCAGAGACATTTTTTTGCAAATTCTACAATTTTTTCACATAATCGGGTTCGTGCTCACCATTAGGATTGCATCTGGTTCAATATTGACAAAAGCAAACACATGGGTAATGTTAGGTTCTCTCTTAGCTATCCAACGATGTAATTTTTTTCACTTTTTAACAACGTTAAGCCTTTCATCCATAATTTCTTTTGTTTGTATGTCTCTTTTTCGCCAAAAAGTAGTGTTTGGTTTTTTTCGTTATAAATTAACCATTCATCAAAATTTCAAATAAATTACATTTTTAGAAACTAGACTCTATTCTACATTTTTTTTTTAAAAATTTAAAAAAATCAATTACCTTAAAAAAATTAGGGGGAGCACGGCCAAAATTCTGCTTTTCAAGAAGTGCCCACTTATAAAATTAGTAAAAAATCAAATATTCCTTTAAAAACTATCAGAAAAATTGTGCATCAACTAGATACTATTAGCTAACTTTTGACTGTAGTGATTTTAAAAATACTACAAAAAAATTCACCATGCTCAGGTCGTACAAGAGTTGCTATGTTATGTTTTATGAAAAAAATAGCACCAATTTGTGTACGTCCCTCTTTTGAACCCCTTAATCTCAACCATTTTCAAAATAAATTAGTATTTTAGAAAGTAGACTTGGAGCATTTGGATCCTTGTTTTTGTTCCATCTCAAAATTTTGAGTGTAACTATCCTCAATTTCATGTCCAAGGTCAGTATTTCCTGATTTTAGAAAAAAATTGGCCACTTAAGCCCCCTTTTTGGGAACCTCTTGGTGCACTTACCCATACATAAAGAGAAAACTCAAAAGGAACACCCATAAATCATGTAATGTTGCTTTCTATTTCAACAGAATTCCTTTACGAAAGTAGATAGTGGTATTTGTGGGGCCCATTCAAATCGTATGGCCTTAGCTAAAAGGATTCTTCGAGCTGGATATTATTGGCCTATGTTGGAACATGATGCCTATGAGTTTGTGAAGAAATTCCTCCAATCAGTAACATGCAGATTTGTTTCACGCTCTAGCATAGGACCTTCAGCCCCTTCTTGCACCATTTCCCTTCTCTCAGTGGGGTTTCGACTTGATCAGCAAGATATTCCTGCCATCCTCTGATGACCACACCTTCATTATTACCGCCACTTAGTATTTCACCAATTGGATGGAAGCAATGCCACTCTCACAAATCACTAGTACTCAGATTTTAAAACTCACCATCTACCATATTCTATGCAGATACAGTATCCCATCCACTATCCTCTTAGATAACGGAAATCCTTTCAAACACTAGGCCATGAAACACCTTTGTGACACCTTTCATATTCAACATCATTGGTAAATTCCTTATTACCCCCAAGGTAATGCTTAGGTAGAAGCTACCAACAAGACTCTAATCTGAATCCTCAAAAAGGTCATCAATAACACTGGTTGAGATTGGCACCTCCACATTCATCCTGCCCTCTGGGCGTATCGCACTTCTATCCGTACACCTACCTGTGTCACCCCATATTCCCTCGTATATGGTGTCAAAGCCATCTTTCTGATCAAAGTTGACATCCCATCACTAAAAATTTCTTTGAAGAACATTGTCAGTGAGGAAGACACCCATGTTGCATGGCTTGCCCAGCTGGAATTACTTGATGAAATATTAATCAAAGCCTATGATCACCTTCCAACTTATCAAAACCATCTCAAATGCAACTACAACAAGAAGGTTCATCCTCATCAATTCAATATCGGTGACCTCCTTAAAGAGAACCAGCCCACCCAGCAGGACTGAGATAAGAAAGGAAAGTTTGAAGAAAACTAGTTGGGTCCCTATATCATCACCGCAAAGTATGGATCTAGAGTGTAAAAACTCATCACCCTTGAAGGAGAGTCCCTTTAAGAGCCTATTAATATCATGCATCTAAAAAGGTTTTATACCCAAGTCTACTTGGTGGCCCAAAAAAAAAAAATCCAAAAAATAGTCAAGAGAAATAATTCATCCTCTGGTGAAAACCACCCCTAGTGGTGGCTTATCTACCTTGTGTCCTAGTTACTTTATGACTTCATTCATCCTATCCTAACATCCTCTCCCATCCCATCCTTGGAAACTTGGTATATATTTTGGTTGAGCATTGGACACTCCACATTGGCTATCCGTCATCCTGTGTTTTTTTATCCTAATCTGAGCTTGTGTCGTTTGTCCATTCGTCGGTTAGTTTGTGTCATCATATAGGATCATCCATCATGTCGGTCTCCATCTAGGCCTCATCCTATCACATCGGGTCCTTAGTCGAACTACATTTCCCCTATGCTTTCACATAGGCAAGGCTGATCTCTAGATCTGCACCTAGGGAATTTTTGTCCATTAGTCCCCTTTTTTCTCTTAGCATTTGTCCTTTTTCGAACTACATTGCCCTTGCGCTTTCACATAGGCAAGGTTGATCTCTTGATCTTCCCCCAAGGCTTTTTTTTGTCTGGTCTATTTTGTTCATCTTTGTTCTTCATTGTCCCCTTTCCACTTTTATCCATGGTCTTTTCTTTAACTATGAGGGCTCTATGCTTTCACGTTGGCAAGGCTAATCTTTGATCAGCCCCCAAGCCCCTAGGTTGTTAGGGTGTGTCTATCTTGTGTTTCATGTCATCAAGTATGTCCTTATCTAGCTAATTCTTCATAAATGAAATCCCTTGGTATCATAAGGTTTAGTCAGTTTTGAAATATCCTGTTTCATATCGATCTCCTAGTTTAGTGTCCATCTTTGGTCTCAATAGGATGCATCCTTCCTAACAGACCCAATCAACCCCATCCATCCTTTCAATCATATGGCAAAGGAAATTTGAAATTTATTGTGATCTTTCAATACCTTTGGTTTTTGCTTATCGTTTGAGCTCCCTATTACAACTGGTTAAGGTTGCCATGATCTATCATATTATGGTGTGTTTTGACTAGTTAACATAGGGACATACCTTGATCTTTTTCTTTGTTACTGTCTACTTGGTTGTCTTTCGTAGTATCCACCAAGATCCTTGGGGTCTTGTGTTACGCTGGTGCATTCTTCATGTTTTTGGTTATCCCAATGCCTGGCCCAACCAAAGTTGGGGTGACTTTGGGGTGTTGGGGTAGCCTCCTTGTTTGTTGTGTTTGTAAAAGCATTAGATACTAGTTCACCTTGGTTTTATGTACCATGGTAGCTGTTGTCTTATGCTATAGAAAAAATCAATGCTCCAAAGATGGAAAATTGCATTAATTATTGCATTTCATTTCATTGCATGTATCATTCATCCATTCCTGTTTCTAACCCATGACTTATGATTTTGGTTGTGTAAACTTTGATTCTTTTCCCCATTTCTCTCCTCAGGATACTAATGTTTCTTGACAGGTGTAGTATCACACCACGCCTATCATCTACCCACATTCCCATGCAAGTCCTTATTGACACTTATGTTTGCATTGCATTTCGTGGAGGAGTCCATTTTCCATTCACATTGCATATTACATCATAGGTCCATTATATTTTATCCCATATGCATAATAGACTGATTAGATCAAGCATCTTAGGTTCATTTTAATCCATATAGTTCCATATTAACATTTACACATTACATGCATCACCACCTACAAAAAAAATTGTTAGGTCCATAATAATTACATATCATATGAAACATTCATCCCATCTTGTATCATAAACATTAGACATCACTCATACATCATATACACAATGGAACCAACATAAATAAATCATCATCAACATCATATATAATCAAATCATCTTACACATGTCCATACATTGCATGATCCATCATAAGATCATAAAAATATATTCATATGCATAACATAAATCATACATCACATAAACATAATGCATAGTGTCAGTAAGGGCTATCGCATATCATATAATAATAAAAATAATACAATGTCCATCTCGTCATAATGTCTAAAACATAATCAAATACATGTCCATCATATATATCATCAAATAAAGTACAAATCCAAGGATGTAAATCACATCTGCTCTCTACTAATATGTACTAATTCTCCCTCCTGCACCTATCAAAAACCTATATCTTGTCACCTACTCTCTTCATGCTCTATTGTGAGCTTCCCACGTCTGATCTCTGTGGAGAATCAGGAACTGGCCCTCTACATGTGGGAATCCCTTGATAATCATGGGTAGGAGTCCCCTAATAATCACCATAGCAAGGAGGAGTCAGTTGAAAGTCGCTATACCCTCTAGTACATGTCACTAATGACTGGGATGGTGCTAGCATCTAAAGTACCTTCTTGACATAGCGCGTTGTGTGTTGCATCGGATCTAGAACTTCCTACTCATAAGCACACCTCCAGTAGGTCGCCTCCTACATATAATCATCTCTCTGCCCATCCTGATATCTAGCAACATTCTTCTCATTTCTTTATCTGTCTCAATCCGTGTTAATGGCTCTCCGCTCTTGCCCCCATGCCTTCTATGCCAACCTCAGCTGTTGCACCTACTCTATGGCCCTGTCCCTCTCAGCCTGTGCAGCCTATAATGTGCCTACAATCCCTATATTTTTGATCCTATCTCACCACCCCCAACCTGTACTACCTACATTTGAGCCACTGCTGCATCCTTCTCTCCCTACAACATCTGCATCTCCACCTCTGTGGCATCTCTCTCCCTCTATGCGGCTTGTGCTCGACCCACCGTTGCATCCCTATCTCTTTGCAATGCCTGTAGTCTCAACTTTGTTGTATCTCGCTCTCTCCAAAGAGATGATACCTATGACACTGCCTCTTCTCTCTCTCTCTAAAGACACTGTACTTGTTCCTTTGCCACTTCCCTCTCACTCTGCAACACCTAAACTCATCGCCGAGCTACATCCCTCTTTGCCTCCATGGCTTGTGCCTCTGCCTATGCTACATCTCTCTCTACCTGCATCATGTGTACCTGAACCCTCATCTCATCCTCTCTCCCCTATATAAACCCCATATCTCTGACTATCTGCTCTAAAAAATACACTTTGTCATGGAGCTCATCTTGCTCCCACCATAGATCCACTCTCTCCCTCCCTAGCTGCTCTACTTGCCTTCGCAAATTGTCCACATCTCTGGTTGTCTTTTCCCCAATCTCTACATGCCATTGCCCTATCCCTGCTCCAACATCTCCCTATCCTCTAGCCTATCATACCACCTCCTATGCCACTGGTAGGTCCCTCTCCCATCTCGTTTCCTCTCCATCCTCATGCTCCCTAGCAACCTCTACCCGTAGACTATCTATCTCTGCGCGTAGATTGATCACCTCATCTCGTAGCTCATCTCTCTCTCTCTCTGTAGACTCCTCTCCATTTGTGTCACTTCCATGGAAAGATCTACATACTCCCTCTCACCCCTGGCAATTCATGCATGTATCTCACTCACCTATTTCTCTAATCTACTCTACTCTGTCTCGGACCGTCATTGTCACTGCTCGCTAAGACATAACCTCTCTAAAGCCCCTCTGAGTAACACTGTTGGATGCTCTTCTGTAGGTGGTGCCATGGATAGTGGAGGGATATCAGTCAACTTCCACTACCTCTAGCTCCTCCTACTCATCCTCAACCTCCACCCCTCCCTCATCCACATCAATCACCATCGAGGCTCTCCTCCTCCTCCTCCTCCTCCTTGTCATCCTCTCTTGCTCTCTAGTGGCCTCAGCCTCCTCCTGTCTCTGCCTCTACTGGCCTCCTGTGGTTGCGCTAGCCTCCTATCTCCTCTCCCTCTGTGCCTCATGTCCTCTATCCTACTAGTCCATGGCCCTGGCCTCATCCCTTCTCCCCTCTGCTTCATCCCCTCCTTGGACTCTCTACCGTTGTCTCCTCCTCCTGGCCACCCTTGTCGGCGGCCCTGCTACTCCAGCTGCTCCCTATCCTCCTCTTTGTCCTCCTCTCTATTGTCCTCTTTGTTTTCCCCTCGGATGTTGTATTCTCTCAAATGCTATTTGTTGCTCATCCTATGATCCAAACCCTAATGCCTCCTCAACCGACACCACTAGAGTAATCTGTCAAGGCCAACATCGGTGAAACCACTCATCATACTGATCTATCATTCGTGCATCTCTCAGCCCAACTCCTCTACCTAGATAAGGCACTAACTGCAATGTCTCCCACTCCTCCCTCGTAGACTCAGGCTCAATTGCCTCTCCCCATGGCTACTCTCACAAAATCCATCAGAACATCTCTTGACCCTGTGGAATATCCTACCTCACCCCAAACTTCCTCATCACCTAGTATGGTCTATGTGACTCAACTATGAGTGGATCTCTCCTGATAATATAGCACCGAGTGTAGAAATAATCCTTGTGTCTAGTTTCCTCATCCCTCCATCCCCTGAACTATCGCAGCATGTATGGCCACCACACTATCATCTCCTACGGTAGCTCATCAAATAGTCTCCTCCATGCATCCAAGTCTTTGAATCCCTCATAGCACACTATCACACCAGCCTTTGTCCCCCACCCCCAGGCTACTAGTGCTCTATCATCCTCCTCTCCTCCTCTCACCACAACTGGCCTGGAAATCCTGATATGCGCCCAGGCCCATACCTATAGCAATGTGACGTGTGTCAAACTCAATACCTCAAGATAGCATATCACATGCATATCCATGTACAGTTGTGCTAACAGACAAGTCCCCCATGCAAACTACCCCTCTCGGCCCTCAACAATGTGTTGAATCACCTCCACAAACTTGAGATGTAGGAACTGACCACTCATGTCTGAAATCAAGATCTCGTTGATCAATCCTACTAGATATATTGACAATGTTGGTACCCTATAGGCCAGACATCTATCCACATCTAGTTGTTGCTATTGAATTAGTAGCTCATCTCCACCAAACACAACTTGCATTGACTCATCCAATGCCTCCCCCTCCACCCTACACTCGTTGCCCAGGAGTCCCGCTATGGGGAGCCTCAAAATCCTCCATACATCCTCTAAGGTCACTGTCATCTCTCCTATCAATAGATGAAATGACGATGTAGCCGAATCCCAACGCTCTATCAATGATGTCAACATGGCCCTATGTGCCCTAATAGTTAGGTATGATAGCATATGTAATAGTCTTTTCTGTGTCAATGCATGGCATTGATTTGCACCATTCATGGTTGCTATAGAAACCTCCAACACCTCGGACTGCCTCTCATGCATTTTCACTCTATCAAAGTCCTACATCCATGTCATGCAAACCATTTCAGTCATTCTCTCTCTTTTCCTCTTTTTTCTCTTTCTTTTCACCGTTCCCCCCATCCCCCCTGTTTTCCTGGTCCTGGGCTCCCTTTCCCATCTTTGCCCACCCTCTCCTATCTTTTCTTGACCTATCTTATCCTTTCCCCTACCCTTTTTGGTCCCCCCCTTGTCAGATGGACCCACTCCTCTCCTTGGGAGGACCCGCCCTAGGTAGGGGTAGAACCGCCCCCCTTTTTTGTAGGCGGACCCGCCCACCTTGAGGGGCAGACCTTCCTACTCGTCAGTGGACCCACCCATCTTGTGGGGTGGAGCTACCCGCTAATAGGTGGACCCACCCCCCAAAGGAGGGCAGACACACCCACAAGCCGGTGAACATGCCCAACCTGGGGTGGACCCACCCCGGTTGCAAGGTTGTCTTGCCTGGGTTGGGGTAGATCCACCTTGGCTACAGGCAAACCCACCCTGGCCGTGGGCAGACCCGCCATAATCATGGGAAAATCCGCCAAGCCTGGGGTGGACCTGCCCCAACCATAGGTGGACCCACCCTTCCAATGGGCGGATCCACCCCTTGGAGGGCGGGTACGCCCCTCTACAAGGCTTGATTGCATTTTCCCTGTCCTTTACCCTTGGGCACACTTTCCCTATACTTTGGCACATCTGCTTCCTCCCACCTACCCCTTTTCGAGCATTTTTTCCTGCCCATTTTCCCATTAATTTGGAAAACTCCCCTTTTTCCCATTGGCTCTAATAGGAAATTCCTCCCACCCCTTCGGCGACATCTAACTTTCACCGACTACCCATTCTTCAAATTTCACTAAAACTTCAAAAAAAATGCTAAAAATCATGAAGTTGGATTTGGGACTAACCTGGCATAGGACGACACGCTCACTGCAGTACTGCCGCACCTCGTCTGCCGGTGGATAATATCAGTGTCGTAATTGTCTGACATTGTGTCCTCTTGTCCTCTCCCTCTCTTCTCCTCCCTCTCTTTCTAAACTGATAGCCATTCAAATGAGGAGAGGTAATTCCTAAAATTACCTTATATAACTTTTCCACCTTTTTTACCTTTTTTAAATGAAGGGTATTTTTTACCCCTTATTTAAATAATCTTTTCCTCCAACTAATTCTTTAACCCTCTATCTTCTCGGGGCCACCATTTGCAAACTATGACTCTATTTGACTCTATTCAAAAGTCAATCTTCTTGGTTTTTTGTGCTCTTTCCAAAGACATCTACCACTTTATACTTTCAAGAAGTTGTCTAGGACCCCTTTTCCTTCTCCATCCACCCTCTCGAGGGGGCATACCCTACCATTCTCCTCCATTCCTCTATCATGGGCCTTCTCTTGCGAAACTGGGGCATCCCTTTTCATTTCCCTCCGTTTGAGTAGCTCACGCAACCTCTCCCATGTTGGGGCATCTCTTTTCTAGTCGCTTCCTCTATAGAGTCGTCTGCATTTTATTTTCTTTGAAACCCTATTATTCTAACAGCATTTTGAAGAGGGGAAAAATGTAGACATCCAAATTTGATCGCTTCCATATGGTCAAACTCGTCTCTTTATTCATCCCTTTACTTGTCTATTTCATCTTCTTCGTCAATATTAATTAAATCACTCATTTAATTAATATTTCATTATCTGTATAAGGTTCCTAAAATATTTAATTCAATAATTAAATACTTTTACCTTTTACTTATTTTCTCTCTAAATTAAATAAATACATCACTTTATTTAATTTAGTCATGTGACCTCTTTGAATTTAAGTCAATTTTGAATTCCTCTTTTTCTCTCTCATTATCACATCCTCCATAACCCTCTTCTAATCTGGATTAATTTAATTAATTTTGCATTAGGATGTGCACACAATAATTAAAAAATTATGTCACATCCTCACATATTCCAATTTCTCCTTAATCTTTCAATAATCCTCCTAATCATGTGTTTTCACAACCTTAATCAAAGTCATTAGCCACATTTAGCATGCCTTTTTAGTCAACCTTTTTATTTTCCTTTCTTATCATTGATCCTCTTTCCCATGTGAATTTAAAATTCACATTTATTCCTCCTAGAATCCCCTTTTCTCATGCATCTTCTAGAATTTTTGACCTGTCACATCAAGTCACATGTGGACAAGTGCTTCCTTTTTTGGAACCTTGTCTTGTCCATGAGATTCGTCCAAGCATGTGAATTTTTAATTCATATTTATTTTCTCAACTACTTTCCTCTTCCCCATGGAGATTTTTGAGGAATACAAAAATTCCTCTCATGTCACTTTCCAACCATTTGGGAACAAGAACTTTCCTTTTAGGGAAATCTTCTCCTCTCCCAATGTACTTTCAAAGTACTTTTCCTTCTTCCACATCATGTATCCTCCTTCCATCTCATCATTTCCTTTGGACACTTCATCCTCCACATGGCAAGATGTGAGGGATTGTGAGTCCTCAACTCACCATAGCCCTACATCTTAGTCATGGTGGCTCAATCTTAACCATCTATTTCTCTAGAGAGATCAAATTCTTCTATAAATACCCCATATTTTCTCTCATTTAAGGACCTTATGCATTTGATACCAAACTCTTGTCATTTTTCCATTTGAAGCCATACTTAGCCAATTTGCACATTTTGCCTTCATCATAGCACTTTAATCCACTATTCATCCACTCTCAACCATCTTGCATCCCATCTTGCATTTTTCATCTCATTTTCCATCCAAGGAGCAACATTATGAATCACACAAGAGCCAACCAAGGACAACGCGAATAGAAGGTATATCATTTTTATTTTTTATCTTTCTTTTATTTGTGTTCATCATAGCCTAATCATGAGGTGGTCTTGTGTTTTTTTCTCTTGCATTTCTAAGTTGTCTTGCATTTTTAGATAGATCACAATCACCTGCACATAGATAATAATTGAAACATAAAAAATGTGGATACCCTAAGTTTAGTTTCCAAAACATAGAGTTGATTCTAATATTTCTAGGATTTCATTAGGATGCAAATCAACAAGGTACATAGATTGGATTTCAACCTCCAAGGTGGGTCAATCAGACCTGGATCTGATCCTTTTGCATCTTAGCAATGAATTGAAAATTATTTAGAATGATTAAACTAATGAAACTATATGACCTAATATGTAAAATGTAGATTCTTGAAGATAAGCAGATTGTAACAACACTTTTTAGGAAAATATGAGAGATATCAAAGGCCATGTACCTATCACCAAAATCTCATTTTGGCATGTGTAGGATTTTTGATTCACCCCTAGGCGAATGGGTCCTTGTTAGGGCTTCCATAAATAGTTTTTACTGTCCTCTAGTGTTGGATTTGAGATGTTGTTTTCCACCTGCAAACTTGTCAGACTGTCAGAAATGAATTCTACAACTTAGTTTATGTGTCTTAAGAACTTTTATGACAAAAAAAATTAACAATAAAATGTTGATCTTTGAGATCTCTTTAATATTTCTTCAACCTGTAACCTGCACATTCAAAGGAGGAAAAAAATTTGGGCCATTTAGGGGCTCGCCTCAATCAAACCCCATGAATAGTGTTTCCACTTTCACAATGGCAATATCAATGGTAAAAACCTTGAATGGAAAGGAATAAAATGATGAATGAACAATTGCTACAACTCGCCATCCTTCAATTTCTTCCTTGAAGGACTGAAGACATACACATCACTTCAAGGGAATTATATTTTGATTTCTTGATTTGTTTGAATTCTTGAATGCATGAACACTTGTTAGCCTTCACAAGACAACATGAACACACATAAACTTTGACATGATGTTAGGATCTTGATTTCTACTAATATTGACTAATAATGTTTCTCTCGAATGCTCTTGAAAATAGTATTTTCTTAGTAGGTTTTCTTCATAAAGTGTGTTATCTTTATTGTTACCTCTCAAATGATAAAAAGACTAGGTATTTATAGGTGTCTGTCTAATTTCGCAAAAATTAGATTCCAAAATCCAACACTCATAATTTCAATTTTGAATGTTAAATTTCCTCCAAAAAAATATTTTAAAATAGGTCCTAGCTCATAAAGGGGAGACACACATGATCCAAGGAAATTGAATTATTAAATGCATTTAATGTCGATTCTCCTTTCAGAAAATGGTAATAATAAGGCTTCAAAATGCATAATTTGGAAAATTAAAAGCCTAATTAGGTCCAATAATTAAGAGACCCAAACATACTGTGAAATTGTAAAGGTATACAATTTTCTACACTAAATGTATCCCCCACTTTAGTGAGAGTATGAACTTATGCTCAAACTCGCACTAAAGTAGAGAAATATATATCAAGGGAGGTCCAATTGTACAATTGTTGGAAAGATAAGATGACAAAGGATCAAGGAGACTGATCAAGCTCCCAAAAGAACACACACATGTGAAACAGTGATACAAGGTACACAAACATTCAATGTGAAAGCTAACATGCAAAAAGGAAAAAAGAAAAGAAAAAAGGATGGACTAACAAGTTGTGTTATACTATAAATCCATAAAATAT
This sequence comes from Sequoia sempervirens, assembly GCA_007258455.2. Classification (NCBI taxonomy): domain Eukaryota; kingdom Viridiplantae; phylum Streptophyta; class Pinopsida; order Cupressales; family Cupressaceae; genus Sequoia; species Sequoia sempervirens. Next base: position 733,466,727 of record VDFB02271358.1, on the reverse strand, counting down.
ACTCACAAGGGCTAGTGAAGTCCGATATTCACTAGGTGAGCCCCAAGTCCAAGATGAGAAACACACAAGGTCTAGTGAAGTTTGATATTCACTAGGTGTGTACCCATAAAATAATCATTGCTTCACAAGGAGATAAAACTATGTTATGCTAGACACTCATGGAAGAAAATTGCTTCACAAGGCTAGAAAGTTGTATTATGCTAGACACTCATGGAATAAAATTGCTTCATAAGGCTAACTATGCTAGACACTCATGGAATAAAATTGTCTCACAAGGCTAGCAAGCTACATTATGCTAGACACTCATGGAATAAAATTGTTTCACAAGGCCAACAATCTACATTATGCTAGACACGAGAATGGAATAAAATGACAAGGTAAAAAATAAAGAATAATAAAAGGGGTTTTGCTTAATGAATGGAAGGTCACACCTTGGGGAACATCACACTTTACATCACCACTAAGAGAGGAATACTTGAGGAATAAAAGATTCACGCCTTAGGTAATGCAAACCATAGCATTACCACCAAGATAAATATCATACGCCAAGAAATTTCACACTCTTATGGGAAATTAAGCCTAATATTACCATAAAAGTGATACTTCACATAGATCAAGAAAGCCACACTTTTATTAGTATGGTCACACTTCCTAGGAGATGTATTATATCATCACAAAGAAGGGAACATACAAGAAATAAATAGGGGGTTGTATGCCCCCTTAAAATGTTAGTGTACTTGCTACACTAATGTTTTAAGGAGATAGATAGGGATCTCAATAAGAAATACACCAAAGACAACGCTACCTAACCACTTTCTCCCCAAGTGTAGGACAAATATGAGCCAAGGTATAATATGATATATTACTCCTTGCAATAAAAAATTTAATCATGCATAAATTTCAATGCATGTGGTAGTGATCCTATTATAATTCTACAACTATCACATGGCAAGGAGCAAACTAAAAAAATGTTATTCGATTATACAATCATCTTGACATGTAAAAGGATCAAATTCCTTCAATACCTTCTTTAAATGATGACATTCATCAGTCAGATGCCCAAGTTCTCTATGATATGCACAGTAGGACATGTTTGTACTTTTTCCTTTCTTGTTTTCTCAAATAGGTGGTAATGTAATCAATCCTAAGCTGAGAAATTTATCTAGAAGGTCCACTTAGTCTCGATTATAGTATGTAAAAATGGTAGCTTCTTAATTTTATAGGGATTGGGCTTCTTACTTGATTGAGAAACTGCTTGATGTGGAGGTGGAGGATCTTGATATCCTAATCCCTTGTTTTCTTTTAATGATATTTTTTCTAGTAACTTGTGATTCTCATGCTCATTCCTTATGTCACATCCTTGCTTTGTCAAATTTTGAAAACCTTGGCCATAACACTGCTCTAGGTTAATAATTGTGTTGATGAATTTTTCCACATAGGATGGAGAGGTATTAGTAGATATGTCTTCATGATGAATAGGCTCCTCCATCGTTGATGGTTGAGATTTTTTTTTATTCAATTTTAGGATGTAAAATATTGAACTTGTCAAGTGATGGAATTATGGGAGGTGTTGGTTGTTGACATGGGTTATTAGGCCATTGTATTGAGGGGTAAAAGGCTACATTTTGCTCAATATTATGCAAGGATTTGTCTATTAATGATTGCATGCTCTATTCATCTTCACCCAAGATGTCCACTTCATGAGGGCATGCAGAGAGGTGAAGGATCATGACTAGTCTCAATTGAATTAGGATCATCACCAAACACACAACTTGAAACATCAACTAAATATTTCAAGGACATCCACACTTCATCAAAACACATATCCATGATGAATTTTTTTCTTAATATTTCCTAATATGTAGGAATGTTATTATTATTTGAGAAAACTGAAATATAATTTTTAAATCTGAAATATGGTAATTGACTGAGTGTAATATGTAAAGACTTGAAAATGATGACATTTTAATGTAAATTTTGATTCTAAACAATGCACTTTCTTTTTCCAAATGAACTAAATGTAAAATGCTTCAAAATATGCAATTTTTGAAACAAAAATAGAGATCTGGAATTACAGGAAATTTGAGCAAATAGAGATAGTGATCTTTGCAAAAATTTCCAGAAGCACCTGTACAAGGACATGGTCACCTAGGGGAAAATGAGTCTTTGTACAGGGGTCTAAAAAAACAAAAAATGAGTGTCTAAGTGAAACATGGAAAAATGGGTTCATCAAAATGATATGTTAAATAAGGGGTATGATGCACCTATCTTCCTATTTTCATTAGAAAAAAGAGATCCCCTAGGGAAAGATTGACTTTCAACCCTTAGGCACAAGTCAATCTTGATGGAGATCTTGTTGTTTTCCTTATGATTGAGGATGGGGTAAATCATCCTGAAATGCATTTTTGGAAGATAAAATAAAATACTAAATGAATGCAATTATGTGATGTGAAACATGAATCATCAATTTAAAGCCTTAATCTAACATAATTAGCAAAGTTCCAATTTACCTAAGAAAGTTATGAATTTATGCACCTATCACAAAAATTAGTTGATGAGTGTCCTCCTGGGACAAATTCACCCTAGGGTAAATGGTTCTTGCTAAAGGGATCCAAAATTGTCTTTTACTATCCTCTTCTCCTAGTTTTAGACTCCCAATTCCTCTAGATTTCATAGTCAAAAAGTTGAAATTAAATTATGTAATTGAGTTTCTATATCTTGACAATAATGTTGACAACTTTGAAAACTTTACAAAATCACACTTTTGATCAATCTTCAATCCAAGTCTTCAACCTAAGATCTGCACCACATACAAGAGGGAAAAAAAATTGTTTTTGGTGAATGGGGTTTTCCTTGCTCAACAAACCCCATTTTGGTAATCAAACCTTGAAATGAAATAAAACATGAATGGAAGGAATGGTGAATGAACACTTTCTTGTTACAACTCACCAAACTCTTGAATGGAGATCCTTCAAGGACTGAAATCTAACACATCTCTCCAAGTTCTTGATCTTCCATGAAATGGCTTGATTGGACATTGATCTTGATGCTTGAATCTTGACTTGAATGCTTGAAACCTACATCACAATGTTAGCTCCAAAAACATGCATGAATGATGATAACTTTGACATGATGCTTGAGATATTGAATGTTGCAAAAAATGATTGAGAAATCTACTCTTGACCACCTTTGACAATAATATTTTCTCTTGTGAAGTCTCTCAAAAATTTCTAGGATTTCAATTGATAAAAATACCTTGTATTTATCGATAATTTTCTAATTTCTTGAAAATTAGACATCAAAGGCCAACAATTACAAATTGAATTTGAATCATAAAAAATGCCACCAAAAATATATTAAAATTTAGGGTCCTGTGGACACCGAAAAAGTAACCCTTCTACTTTTTTTGTCTTGTTTAGGTCCTCCTTGTCACTCTGGCCTAGTTGTGCCTTCATTTAATGTTGTAATGTGTTCAACACATTCACATTAGGTCTTGGGCCCTATCAAATTAAAATAATTCAAGTGGGGCCTTACTTAAGTGTTATAAAGTGTTGTAACACATTTTCACACTTTTCTAGGACCCTTTGAATATAATTCACCTAAATAACCTCTTTTTATCACTTACCAAGCCTTATTTCAAAGTGTTGTAACAAACTTTCATGCTTTCCTAGGCTTTTCATCAATAATTTGACCCTTATGTTTAAATTTCCCTTAATACACTTACAGGCCATACTTAAGTGTGTTTTAGAGAATAATCCCATTAAAAATCATTTAATACACTTTAATTCCTGACACCCACTTAAATTACCCTAGTGGGACCAAGTCACCACTAGGGGCGACTTAGTCCTACTTGGCACAAAAATGAAAATTATTTCAAAATTTTGGCGAGATATTATTTTCTAAACCTTGAGGTCGGCTTGTGATGTGATATTTTTAGGAAATTTTGTATAATCGTGTATAAATAAAGGGTTTTCCCCTCATTTTTTATCCCCTAATCTTCTAATCTCCTTAATTTTCAATACTTTCTTAGTGTCTAATCAAGCAAAGTCATTTTGTGTTCAAGCAATTTGGAGTCATTACTTGCATATCTTCATATTCCTACTTCAAGGGTTTGGTGAGTTGTATCATTGCATGTTGTTCATTCATCATTCTCTTTTCATTGATTTTATTTTCAAGGGTTTAATTACCAAACCGTGGTTTGACCAAGGCAAACCCTTATTCACTAACCCTTAACCCTTTTCCCCTCTTTCCATGTGTGTTTTGCAAGTCTTTTATGTAGATTTTTCAAAGAGAAAGGTGTGAAAAAGAGTCATCAATTCATCAAATTCATTCAAAGTCAAAAAAACCCTAAAGGAAGCTTAGAGATCACCTACAAACCAGGTTCTACAAATTCAAATTCAGAAACCTGTCAAGAATTGAAGTGTAGACCAAGAGCTATAGATTGCATCTTCAAAATTCTTGAAAGCTAAAGGTGGACTAAGTCACCATCAGTGGAAAATTAGTCCCACTGCCAGGCCTGGAAAGTTTTTTCTGCAGTTCTGGATACCTATTTTGGCATAATTTCCCTGAAATGGAACTAAGTCACCCAATTTCGCATAAGTGTCCCAGTTGGCTTCAACAACAAATTCTGTAGGATTCCAGAGCCTGTCTGCATCACCTTCCAGTTTCCAGGTGCACCTCTCTAGTCTCATTAATTTATGTTATAGTTTACTTGCATATTTAGTTCATTTTGCATATCACATTGTGTTTTCAAATATTTTGCAGTTCCTTAGTTTTGCATCCATAATTTATCTTCTTTATCAATTTATAGCCTTAGGAACAATCTCCTTTGATAGATTTCAATCTTTATTGCATTGGAATCTCTATGAATTGTTCTTGAGCGTGAACTTTTTGAAATTGGATTCCTCTTCCTTCATTCCCCTTTTAGGTGTGGATAAGAGAAGTTGTGACTCCATTTCCATTGTCCACAAGTCCTAAACTTAAGGGGGCCCATTCACCCTTGGGAAAATGGTTTTTCAGCCCCAAACATAGGACACACCAATTTCAAGGCAATTTAATTAATGATTACAATTGTTTAATACAAGTTTCCTTTTCAGAAAATAGGATTAATTAGGATTTTAAATGCATAATTGGGCCAATTATAGGCTTAATTAAATCCAATTTATTAAGGGGCCCAAACATAGTGTGAAAATGTAAAGTATTACATTTTTTGACACTACATTTAGCCCCCACTTTAGTGAGAGGATGAGCCATATGCTCAAAATCACACTGAAGTAGACAAATAAGCATCAAGAGAGGTCTAATTGTGCAACTATTGGAAAGATAAGACAACAAAAAAAAGGAGGATGATCAAGCCCCCATGATCTAATATTTCATGTAAAACCAACAAAGGCACAAAGAGACACATGCCTATGTTAAATATGCAATAGCAAGACAAGATACACAAGCATACAATGTCAACATTAATGAGAAGAGAAAGCGGTATGGATCAAGCCTTGACTATTTTTCCAATCTATATGGATCAAGCCTTAGTTGTTTGTCTAGAAATGTTCACAAGTGGAAACCCATTGTCCACTATGCAAACAAAATGTACTCACATGGGCTAGTAAAATCCGATGTCCACTAGGTGAGCCCAAAAAAGTGGCTAATGGGAAAGTCACATCAAGTCTATAGGCTCCCATTGTACTAACCATACCAAAATTATACCTCCTGATAACTTTGATAAGGCACCACAAAAATGGTCACAAAGCTAGCAATTTGTGTTATGCTAGGCACTCATGAAAAAGGATCCACTGGCAAGCAAGTTGTGTTGTGCTTAGTGGTTGTCAAAAACATAAAGGCTCCACTGGAAAGCAAGTTGTGTTATGTTTTTTGGTCTTGATACATGTAATATGATATTCAAAGGGGTTTTTCTTAGTTCATGAAAGGTCTCACCTTAGGGAACATCATGCTTAATGTCTCCAAGAGAGGACTAGTTGAGGATAAAAGATTCACAACTTAGGGAATGAAATCCATAGCATTACCACTAAGAGGAATGTCATATGCAAAGAAAGGTAACACTCTTGAAGTACATCAAACCCAATGACACCACCAAGAAGACACATTATGTGAAGTAAGAAGACCATACTTTAAAGCAAACAGTGAGCGGGGACACATATACCCCCACTTTAAAGAAATTGCTAAACACCATGATGTGAGCAATTAATTTAAAGTAGAACACAATAAATACCAATACATGAGAGATTTATTTGGAAATACCTATGTAAAACATATGTTTCCAAGTAGAGCTACGTCATGAAAGGAGGGTTTCCCCCCATATGAAATCCTAAGATAACACATAAGAGATCCATGGATTTTGGGTCAATGTTTTTCATTGTTGCAATGATATAATCAAGCTCAGAATCATCATCATTCCCCAATTGAAAAACATCATGCTATGCATAATTACTTTAAAGTAGAACAAAATAATACTAACACATGAGAGCTTTATTTGGAAAGCTCTATGTAAAATATATTCTTCCAAGTAGAGCTACGTCATGAAAGGAGGGTTTCCCCCCATATGCAATCCTAAGATAACACATAAGGGATCCATGGATTTGGGGTCAATATTTGTCGTTGTTGCAATGATATAATCAAGCTTAGAATCATCATCATTCCCCAAATGACTCATGGAACAACGAGCACAAAAGGAAGAATGACACATCAAGAGAAAACAAAGAGGAACTTTTGGGTCAACATGGAAGATACCTAAATGTCTCGATGCCTTGCATCATCCCCAAAAGGAAAACACAAGACAATAGATAAAGGTTACGATAGATAGAATAATGTAGATACAAATAGAAGTATGTCACAATGGATTTTCTTCCTTTGTATCCTTGCATGACATGTATACCCCCACTTTAAAAAAAAATTCTAAACACCATGCTATGAACAATTAATTTAAAGTAGAACACAATAAATACCAATACATGAGAGCTTTATTTGGAAATCCCAATGTAAAACATATATTTCCAAGTAGAGCTCCATCATGAAAGGAGGGTTTCCCCCCATATGCAATCCTAAGATAACATATAAGGGATCCATGGATTTGGGTTCAATTTTTGTCATTGTTGTAGTGATATAATCAAGCTCATAATCATCATCATTCCCCAAATGACTCATGGAACAACAAGCACAAAGGAAGAATGACAAATAGAGAGAAAAGAAAGAGAAGATTTTGGGTCAACACGGAAGATACCTAAATCTCTCAATTCCTTGTGTCATCCCCAGAAGGAAAACACAAGACAAAAGATAAAGGTTACGATAGATAAAATAATGTAGATACAAATTGAAAGGTAGAAAATTGTCGCTCTACGTTTGGGAGATAGAACAACGAATTTCCTACACATTTCATTGAAGGAAACCCTAGAGATATCAATACAAGGATTTAATGAGGGAAACATATCTACAATAAGGTGTCATATGGTGTGATTACAGACTAAAATGGGGTTCACCTCCAAGCTAGGGATTGGAAAGACAAGGAATGAATGTAACATTCAAAACCTAACTAGATTACCTAGAAAATCAAACTAAAATACAGTAAAATAATCTGAGAATGAGAAAAGGTGCACCTAGAAGATAGATGAGGTCAAAACAAGCTCCAAAACCCTAAAATCCTAACCTTTAATGCCCACTAGGACTCATACGCCAGTCTAGGCAATTTAGTCCCAGACTATGGTTTCTGTGCCAAAATTGGAATCTCATAGGGACATATCTGAATCTCCTGAAACCTAGAAAATATTAGTACTAGGAATCATACACCCAAGGTAGTGATTTAGTCCCAGTATTAGGGTTTGGCTAAAATTCTAGTATTCTCTAATGATTTCCTATAGCTTTCCTCCTACAAAATCTCTGAGTCTGAAACCTTGCTTTGAAACCTATAGGTGACTTTTTGTGATCTTTCAAGTGAGGAGACAACTCTGACAACTTTCTTCAATCTTGAAACTTAGTATTCAAAGATCCTTCAAGCTCCAAGACACCTAGATCTGCAATCACACATGTAGAGAGGGAAAAACTTGTTGATTGTTAGGAAATGGGGGTTTTCCTTAGTCAAACCCCATTTAGGTAATTAAACCTTATGATGAAACAATGAAATATGAACATGAAACATGAATAATGATACCTTGAATTATGTCTTGAGATGTAAATCAACAATCTAACATGAAGTTACCATGTAGAATAATTCTTAATCTTGGATCTTGAATGCTACATCACAACACTAGCTCAACATGCTTTATGCATTATTCCTCGGACATGATGATGGATCTTGAATTGCTGCAACAAATGATGAAGAAATATTCCCTTGAATGCCTTGGAAATACTCTTGTAAACCCTCTTGACACTCTTGTGAAGTCTTAGTATGCTTAACTCTTTATTTCTTAGTTGATATTATGATTGCTTAGGTGAAATAATGATTTGAAACCTTGTTTATATAGGTAATCCATCTAAATTACCATTTATTAGATCCCAAACGCTGACATTCATGAAATTTGAATTCAAAACCCCAAAAATGGGCCAAATGGTACTCATACACCTATGGTGGCATATGGGTCCCACCTACTTAGGTGAAATAATGATTTAAAACCTTGTTTATATAGGCAATCCGTCTAAATTACCATTTCTAAGATCCCAAATGAAACATTCATGAACTTTGAATTCAAAACCTTGATTTCTCACTCAAAACCAAAAGAATGGGCCAAATGGGACTCATATGCCACTTGTGGTGTATGATTCCCATTTGGATGGGACTTATACACCCAAGGTGGTGTATGGGTCCCACCGGGCCTTTTCAGGTAGAGGAAATGTCGAGGAGTTAGGAAATGGAGTGTATGTATTGATTATGTCAGGATCTTAGTTGGAATAAGCCTCGGGATGCATAATAAAGGGTCTTAGGGGCCTATTAATGATATTATGAAGGTCATAAATGTAAGAGGGCCCAAAACTCAATGCAAAGCTGTAAATAAATACACTTTACAACACTAAATTGAGGCAAAATTATTTCAGTTTATCTTAAAATGGCCCTAAACCTAATGTGAATGTGTAAAACACATTACAACACTAGATCAAGGCAACATTAGGTCCATTTTAATGTTAATCATTTCCAAATAAAGTGTGAAAATGCAAAGGATGACAATTTTCTACACTACATTTAACCCCCACTTTAGTGAGAGGAGGAACTTGCTTCAAACTCACACTAAATTAGACATTAAAGAGAGGTCCAAGTGCACCAATGAGGATGGTCTAGGATGAAAAAGATCAAGGGAGTGGTCAAGCCCCCAGGATCCAAGAGCCTATGTCAAACCAACATAAGCACAAAGGGGCACACACAAGGTGTATGATGTGCAGCAAAACAAGATACACAAACATGCAATGTCAAAGAAATAAAGACAAAATAAAAAGAGAGAAAAGGTATATCAAGCTTTGACCATTTTAATCGCACGTTGTGGATCAGATCTAAGTTTTTTTTCCAAAAATGCACTCTCACTTTGAGGCAACGAAACTTTAGGTTGTCCATTGGGTGAGTATCTAAAAAGGGTGTCTTACAAGTAGAACACAATTTCTACTATGCAAACCAAACACATGCTCACAAGGACTAGTGGAAACTTAGGTCAACCACTAGGTGAGCCCCCAAAGAGGTGAGACACATATGCACACATCCGGTATGCGGTCACTCACACAAGAAACTAGCTATGGGAAAGTCACGCCTAAGTTTGGCTCCCATACGTACAACCATACCAAAGTTATACGTCCTTATAACTGAAAAGGCACCACACAACATGAACAACAAAATCCATGAGGAAAGAAAATCTTCATATGCTTGACACTCATGAATAAACAAGATGGCACCACATGCAAGAAAAGTGTGTTATGTAAGGCAGCCATATAATAGATATTGCAAATGTAGTAGTGTAAGGTACGTTCAAAGGGATTTTTCTTAGTTCATGTAAGGTATCTTCTTAGGGAACATTATTCCTAATGTCTCCAAAAGAGGAAAATTCAAATAAATATCATGCTCTCATAGGATATCAATCCCAATGACACCATCAAGAAAATGACGCATCACAAAATAAATAGAAATCATGTAGTGAAACACAAGTGTCAATGTATGCCCCCACTTTAAAGCAATTGCTAACACCATTTTTGTGAGCAATTGCTTTAAAGTAGAAGACATGAGATCTTACTCGAAAAGCCCTATGCCAATTCATATATTTCCAAATGAAGCTACGCCATGAATAAGGGGTTTCCCCCAAAATGAAACAACTAAAGATAACTCAGTATGTCACATGCGATCCAACTTAAGGCATTTCATCCACATCCCAAGCTTGATCTTATATGTACATGAAAGGAAGTCAACTAGCTAAAAGAGACAATGGCAAGTGACATACGAGGACAAGGCTCCATAACCCCTTGCCCCCACTTAGTACAAGACAAGGATGAGCCAAAATGAAAATAAGTATCAACTAGAGGAACTAGGTGCTTCAACACAAGGAAGAGTACCATGATCCTTAAGATGTTGAGTTTGATTACTCAAAGCCTTACATTCATTAGTAAAGTGGCCATGAACTCTATGATATGCACAAAATGAACTCTTGTAGTAAAAAAAATTTTGTGCTCTTGGAGGGAGAGATATCAAATGACTTGGAGGAGTCTTGACAAGATACTCTCTTGATCAGTAGTAGAGGGTGCTCTTTTATTTTGTGACAAAGATATCTTTTGCTTAATATTAGTGTCATACTTACACAAGACTCTTTAGATGGTGATATTTCTTTGATTCTTTCATTTCTTTCAAAGGAAAATAATCTAGACCACTAGTGGCTATCAATTCAGGATTAACTAATGTTAAAGTTGGCTTAGAAGAATCTTTTGTAAGAATGTTGACATTAAGTGAAGGCTTGGTTATTTCTTTTGAGGAACAATAACCAATACCACTAGTCTTTGCTTGTGTGTTAGGCTCTATAAGGACACGGATACCTTGCTCTCTAGCACCACATCCTTTTCCACTATATCCAAGTTGTTTCATGAGTTCATAACCTTTTCCATAAAGCTTTTTCATTTCTTTCGGATTTAGTGGTTGTTCATAGTCATTTTCGTCAAAGTTTGTTGTATAATTTGCTTCTTCTTCTTAAGTGTTTCAAGTGGATGCTTTTGAAGGGTCTTCTGAATTTTGTGTTGACATTACCGCTTTTTCTTTTCCATTTTCAAATTCCTTGTTTGTGATCTTGTATTCACCCATGAATGATGTGAAATCTAAGGAACCCCAATAATCTTCTAAGAGCTTTGTGACTTCCTCAATATGTTTTTCTTTGTCATTCTCTTGCACGGGTTCTACTTGTGCAGTTAGTGTCAATGTTTTAAAAGGATTATCCTTGTATTTTTGAAGTTGTAAAACACTATAAGGCTCATGATCAGCGTCGAGTGTGTACACTTTGTTGTTGTAGAAATACTTCATTTTATGATGAAGAGTAGAAGGCACCATTCATTGCATTAATCCATGGTCTTCCTAAAAGAAGATTATATGAAATATCATGAGGCATAACATGGATCAGTGTTTCTAATGTGACCTTTCCAGTTGTAATAGGCATAGTGATCGCACCAAGCGATCATTTTCCGACATTATCAAACCCACTAATAAATAAAGAGGCAAGTTGGATTTTTTATTTATCCACACGAATCCTATCCAAAAGGTTTACACTACACACATTAAGGGTTGAGCCATTATCAACAAGGGTTCTCTTTATCCCTATTCTATTATATTGAGCTATTATCATGAAAGCATTATTTTGCTTTTGCACTTCCAAAGAAGGGAGCTCACTTTGGTGGAAGACAATGTCAGCATTCATTTTTTGAATCACGGCTACTATGTCATTTGGTTGTGCATTAGAAGGGATATTAACTTGTTGTAAATAACTTTGAATCATGTTATGATAATGAGGGGAGGTTTGAATAAGGTCCCATAATGATAGTTTAGTAGGAGTATTCTTTATTTGTTCAACAAGATCATACTCCTTTCCAATTTGTGGAGGAAAACGAGGACCTGGTAAGATAGGGTTAGGAAATTGGAGGGATGTTGAAGGTTTTTGTCTTGGTTGTGGATTGTTTCTAGTGTTATATGTATGAGAAATGATATTATAATTCGATTGCTACAAAACATTATTCTTAGGTGGGTAAAGGATAAGTTCGGGTTTGTTTTGAGTTTGTGGTCATTGTGAGGGTGGGTAAACATTTAGAGGATTCTTAGGATGTTCCACAGGGTATGTAGGAGTTCCATTAATCATGGGGGATCTAATGGACACTTGTGCATTCATAACCTTAATAGTTTCAGTTTGATGTCTTTCAAATGAAGGGGAGTCTAGTGTCATTTTTTTAACATCATCCAAGGAAGTCACATCACTATTATTTGAAATATATGTGTCAATTCTCTCATTTTATTTCACCGTGACATCCTCCTTAGGAGGAGAGTTTTTAAGATAACTACAAACTAGATGTTCATGACATTCAAAGGTTGGTTCTTCTAAAATGACTTTATCGCAAGTAAGAGAGTTGCCAATGGTTGGATTGTCTTTTTTATCAATAATGGTAGTCTCTTGTTCAATAATGTTTTCTCTAGGGGGGAGAGGCAAATAGGATTCTCATGACTTTCATTGTTTTGATCTTCTAACACTAAAATATCTTCTTCACAACTAAGAGAGATATTAGGAGAGGGACAAATGTGATTGTCATGATTGTACATGATCTCATTCTTGTTTTCTATTGTCTCATTGTCTTGTGCCATAACTTCTACCCTAGTAGGAGAGCTTTTAAGAGAGGAGAAAACAAAAGGTTCATCACATTCTATTGTTAGATTTTGTAAAGTATTTTTTATCGCAAATAGGTGAGGCATCAAGAGATGGACTACTATGATTTTCATGCTTACAAAAGATTGAATGCTTTTTTTTAATAGGTCTTTCCAAATGTTAGGGACATTAGGAAGGAGAGAGATAATGTTATCACTTTTAATCCTCATGTCTTGAAAAAAATGATTTTCATGATTGTTCACAATTGTATCCTCTTTTACTAAAGCTTTCTTACAATTAGGGGAGGTGTTGAGAGATGAATTTAGACTAAGTAAAGTAGTTTCAATGAGCTCATCCTCTTGTGTCATAATATCTCCCCAAGGGGGAGGAGGAGAGAGAAAATCAAGACTCTCATGATTCTCAATGATTGTATCTTCTTTCACCAAGATACCTTCATCACTAGAAGGAGAGGTATCGAGAGAAGAACAATTATGGTTTTCATAATTTTCTATGCTTGTATCTTCTTGTATAATATAATCCTTACCAATGGGAGAGATAATAGGGTTTGAGATAAGCAATGTAATATTAAGGATTGTGTCAATGGTTTGGTCTGCTTGCTCTAATATTTTCTCATAACTAAGAAAGATAGTGGAAGGACGGCCAACATGTGTCTTGATGACCGCATTGTTGTATTCTAAATTGAACTCATAAGAGGGGATGTTATACTTATGCAATCCATTCTTAACCATATCAAAACCACATCTCTTAGAAGGAAACATGTTATCATGAAAAATTAAGCTATATAAAGTATATAATGCTTCAAGTAAAGTGCAATGCAATGACCTAAATTGAAATGTGTAAATTCAATTTTCAAATTTGAAACAAGGTAATTTGTTGATTATACTATGAAACAATCTAAAAATGAAATTTTGTAAATGTAAAATTGAAATTAATCAATGCCATACTAGAACTAAACTAAGCTAGATCTTATGAAATGCATGCAACCAAAACTCAGCAAACAGAAATAGTTATTCAATGACATCAAACAGAAATATAAAAATGATGCTTTTAATGTTGTAAATGATAGTTTCATGTCTAATCTAGGACTAATTCACATAGAGGGTCATATGAGTCCCCATCAAGGTTTTTCAGGGGTTCAAATAGTGAATAACAATCACCACAAAAATTCCTAGAAACTAGGAAAAACTTGTACTGGGACTAAATCGCCTAGAGGGGTGTATGAGTCCCAAATTAGGGTTTTGGCATCAATTTCAAAAAATTCTTAGTAAATTTTATGTTTTCTATTTTGAATGATGTCTAGACAATGTGAAGTTATAGATTTCATATGAACTTCAATGATGCAAGAGGCAAAAATGCAACCTATATGCACTTTTACTAATGCAATATTTTGAAACCCTAGATGCAAATTAACTAATGAAAACCTAATGCAAAGTTAATGCAAGCTATATCTAAGACTATGATGCACTCCAAATCAAAAATAAAGGTGTTCTAAAGGCTAGGTTCACCAAAATGAAAGGAAGAAAATTGTCGCCTATGTTTGGGAGATAGAACAACTAATTTCCTACACATTTCATTCAAGGAAACCATATAGATCTCAAGCCAAGGATAGAGTGAGGAAAAGATATTTGTAATAATGTGTCCTAGGGTGTGATTAGAGACTAAAAGGGGTTTCACCACCAAGCTAGGTCTTGGAAAGACAAGAAATGAATGTAACATGCAACACCTAACTAGAAGACCTAGGAAATGAAATTGAAATACAGAAAAATAATCTAAGAATGAACAAAGGTTCACTTGGAAGATAGATGAGGTAAAAACAAGCTCTAAATCCCTGAAATCCTAACCTTTAATTCCCATTGGGACTCATATTCTAGTCTGGGCAATTTAGTCCCAGACTAGGGTTTATGTGCTAAAACTAAAATCTCATAGGGACAGGTCTAAATCTCCTGACACCTAGAAAATGTCAGTATTGGAACTCATACACCCAAGGTGGTGATTTAGTCCTAGTATTATGGTTTGGCTAAAATTTTGGTATTCTTTGGTGATTTCTTGTAGCATTCTTCCTGCCAAATCTCCAAGTCTGAAACCCTTATTTACAACATGTAGGTGACTTTTTGTGATCTTGCAAGTGAGGAAAAAACTCTAACAACTTTCTTCAATCTTGCAACTTAGTCTTCAAATATCCTTCAAGCTCCAAGACACCTAGATTTGCAATCACACATGTAGAGAGGGAAAAACTTGTTGATTGTTAAGAAATAGGTTTTTTCCTTGGTCAAACCTTGTTTAGGTAATTAAACCTTATGATGAAACAATGGAATATGAACATGAAACATGAATAATGATACCTTGAATCATGTCTTGAGATGTAAATCAGAAATATAACATGAAGTGGTCATGTAGAATGTAAATCTTGATCTTGAATTAGATGTATAATAATGCTTAATCTTGGATCTTGAATGCTACATCACAACACTAGCTCAACAACATTCTTGATACATTATGCCTTGGACATGATGATGGATCTTGAATTGTTGTAAAAAATGATGAAGAAACATGCCCTTGAATGCCTTAGAAATACTCTTGTAAACCCTCTTGACACTCTTGTGGAGTCTTACTATACTTAAATATTGATTTCTTAGTTGAGATTATGATTTATTAGGTGAAATAATGATTTGAAACCTTGTTTATATAATCCATCTAACTTACCATTTATTGGATCTCAAATGTCAAAATTCAAGAAATTTGAATTCAAACCTTGATTTCTTGCTCAAAACCCTAAAAATGGGCCAAATGGGACTCATATGCCACTTGTGGCATATAGGTCCCATTTTCATGGGACTCATACATCCAAGGTGGTGTATGGGTCTCACCAGGGCTTTTCAAGTAGAGGAAATATAGGGGAGTTAGGAAATGGAGTGTACTTATTGATTATGTTGGGATCTCAGCTAAAATAAGCCTCAAGATGCATAATAAAGGGTCTTATGGGCCTATTAATGATGATATGAAGGTTATAAATGCAAGAGGGCCCAAAATTCAATGTGAAGGTGTAAATAAATACACTTTACAACACTAAATTAAGGAAAATTTAGGTCAATTTAGCTTAAAAGGGTCCTAAACCTAATGTGAATGTGTAAATCACATTACAACACTAGATCAAGGCAATATTAGGTCCATTTTAATGTTAATAATTCCAAAATAAAGTGTGAATTCACTTCCTATGTACCAATATAAGAATGTCACAATGGATTCACTTCCTATGTATCCTTGCACCAACAAAGCAACAAGGGTCATCCAAAGTAGGCTCACAAACATGTAAAGATAGACCAAGAAACACCATATGGGGGATCACATTGCTCACATGCAATCATAAATAACACCAAGAGAGGGCTAGTATGGAACATGTGAGTCAACCTATAGCACTTCATCTCCATCCAAATCTTGTTCATCATATGTGGAAGGTGGATAACTAGCCAAAGGGACAATGACATGTGTTGTACTAGGAGCATCACCAAGTTCAACACATGGTGAGTCACTCGTTATAAGAGGACCATCATGGTTGTTATCATCTAAGCTCATGGAAGAGGAAAATAATAAATTTAGCTCATTATGCACTTCCTCATCAATTTTAGCAATCTCATCATCATCATCCAATTTAATCATAATAGGAGGCCTAATTACTATGTCCATAGAGGTTTCATGTGTTTTTTGTTGTGGCGAAGGTGGAGAATTATCATGCTTTATTTCAATTGGTGCTTGATCTTGATTTTTTGTTTTATTGTACAAGTAATAGCATGACATTGTTGCACACACTCTTTAGTATTTTTATTTCTTTTTGTATGATTTTCAAGTTGTGATTGCGTAGGAGCGATTTTATCAACCATAGGTTTCTTTTCTTCCCACAAGGGAGGAATGAAAGGAACCATGGAAGGTTGTTCAACCACTTTCTCTTTAGCTTTGTAAACTTTTGTTATCTGAGGAGGCACAATGGGACTCACATTATTATCTCTTAGTCTTTTATAGGAAATAGGTGAAGGATTCATCATGGGTTGGTCTTGGTTACTTGGAAGGGCTTTTGATTCAATCATGATTTCATCAATGATAGGAGGCTCAATCCTAGGTTGAGGAATGTTACTAAGGAATTTTTTCCATGTGATTTTCCTTGAAATTTTGATAATATTTTAAAAATAAGTCTTCACAAGGCTTAATAGGTTCCATAGGTTTGGGCCAAAAGAAATCCAATGAGAAATTCCCTTGAGAAGATACAGGATTAAAGCCACTATGGTGCACAGTAAAGATATCATTTCCAAATAGAAATTTTGAGCATTTATGCACTACCAATGAGACAACCTCCATGGAGCATATCCATGGGTAACCAATTTTCAAAAAAACTTGGTCTAAAGATAGGATGAATGAGAATGATACATTCAATTTTTTCGCTCCAACTTTTAAAGGAGAGTGATCAAACCAATCGTAGGGCAAGAAAAACCATTATATTTTTTGATCCATTATTTTAGTTGTTCATAAGAATATTGATAAAGTTCATGCAAAAATAAGAATTCCTCAGTGATCACATTCTCTACACACACAGGATCAATTAATATCTCATTAGTAAGCTTGTCATTTATTCTTCAAGCAACGTAAAGAGGACCATCAGGTGCTCATCTGATTATGTCATTTTGTGAGAAAGCAATGTGTTGGATAATAGATTGGGAACATTTATGTTTTACTCTAATGATATTGACTCTTTTCCCAAAATGTGTGACTGTTCCCAACAGCTCTAGATAACTAGTCTCATTAAGAAAGCAATCACCCTTTGAATTGAAGAGGTATAGCTCCCTCTTATGATATTCAATGAATTAGAAAGAACTAAAAATAAAAATAATGTATGCTTTTGACCAGAAAGTAGTAAAGGCTAAAACTAATACCATAGATACTCCCAATATCAGATGCAACAAGGAAATATTATAAACACTAGCACAAAGACGAGCTCACATAAGGCAATCTAATTATCATATATCAACCCAATATCATCTAAAAAATGAAATCAATTACAAAGATAAATACATACACATTCACATGGGAATAAGCATAAACATATGAGAAAACTTAAATGCATAGATCTAAGAATCTCAAATTATCTCCATAAACTAGATACACTCAGACGACTAGTGATTTTAATTTGCAGAATTTGCAGAATTATATTCAAAGTATATGATATCAGGTTCTTTCAAAAACTAACTAGAGAGAGATCATTTTTAGTTCTAAATAAAAATATAAATAAGTGGATGAGTAACCACTTCATTCACCAATAACTACCGAAAAAAGAATATTTTTTCAAAATAAGATGAAAAAATAAAATAGCAACTGAAAAGTCATGACGTTGGTGCTTCATTTTCGGATTCCACTAATGTGGTGAGCCTTTTCCATAAAGCTTGGAAATCCTTAGCAACATGTGGAAATTCCTTTTTTTGGGGAATAGTGATGTTCCCCATTCATAACTTCCAATCCATTTGATTGTCACAAGAAACTTCAATTCTTTGATCATATGTCCTTGCCAATCTAGTTCTTTGAAATAGGAATAGGTCTATCCTGTTGAATTTTCTCAAACTCTTAGCATCAAAATATTGGGAGTTGAGCATCCCATCAATCATCTTCTTAAATATTTCCCTTAAGATTCCAATATCTTCATTATTACCACCTCCTTCCAAGTTATGTTGCAAACCAAGTGCAGTAAGATTCTTATGAACCTCTCCTATGATTGCATTGCTTTCAGTCAGCATCTTGTTAAATTCCTATAAATCCTTCTTGGCAACCTAGAGTTTCCATTCCATTCTTTTATTCTAAATCACGCAACGAACATCAGTAGTATTGGGAATTATTTTTTCATTAGCGAGTCTCTTCGTTCCCATATTCAACATTCCTTTGATTTCATTTAAGTATTGAGTCCATAATGCTTCTTCTTTATAAGCAACAGTAATATCTTTCTCCATTTTAGTTTTCAAGGCATATGCTTTCTGATGAATCTCCAGTGATTCCAAAATTATTTGATTTCCTTTTTTTATGCCATTGCTCCATTGTTCTATGGATTTTCCAAACACCTTGAAACTTTTAATTTTGCTTATTGCCTCCTTTCCCATCATTGGCATTGAAGCAAAGGAAGATTTGGCTTGAGAGATTGGTCAGGGAGTAAAATCAAAGAATGATTTTAAAAATTCTGTTAAAACCTTGACTTGATTTTTTAATTCATCTTTCCTCTTCTTGCCCTTATTGGTTCACTAAACTAACCTTCATGCTGATACCTAGAAATTATGCACATCTCCATCTCTTATGGAAGGTCCCAAGTTTATCCTAGCAACATCAAAATCACTTGCAGTTGCTTGAGTGACCTATTTTTGTGCAGTGGGGCGGGCAACTTCCAAACATAGATTCCCTATACAATCATCTTCCATCAATCTAGAGGTAGTCTTCAATCTGTTGGACTTAGGAGTCCTCTGGATTAGTTGACCCACCATATCTTGTTTTGGGAGATCTAATTGTACTACCTTCCTTTTCTTTGATAATGTATTCTCCAACCATGTTGGGGTTGAAGGAAGAGTAGTAACCTTAGAACTAGAATAATCAAACAAGGTTCTCTTTATTGGAGGGGTGACAATTTGCACATCTTTTGGGGATGAAGGTGGGGTAGGACTCATACACCACCTTGTGAATATGAGTCCCCTTAGGTGGGACCCATACGCCACCTTGGGTGTATGAGTCCCTTTAGGTGGGACCCATACGCCACAAGTGGTGTATGAGTCCCAATCGGGCCCTTTTTAGGGTTTGAGTGATAAATTCAAGTTTTCAATTCAAATTTTTGGTTGATGTCAGCTTTTGAGATCTAAGTAATAGTAAATTAGGTGTAATGCCTATATACACACGCTTTTAAAGTCATTTTTCATCTAAGCAATAATCTATAAGAGAAATTTTCAAGATCCAAGCATTCAAGAGCATTCAAGCATTCTTCACAAGAGCATTCAAGAACAAATAATTAGCAAATTTGAAGCCTTGGAGCAACATTATTGTGTTTTCGTAGATCTTCAAGCTCACTTTCATCCAAGATCTAGTATTTTCAAGGGTTGATTATGGTTTCCTATGGTGAATCATGATGGATTCTAGGTTGGGGAGATGCAACTATCCATCAAGCCAAGCCTAATGACTTGTTTCCTAAGTGATTCCATCCTCCATTATCACTCTAAATTTATCCTAAGGAAGGTACATACATTATTAGAACTCATTTGGGGTGATTAGGGATCTCTCAAAGTGAGTTTTTCATTTCTATGCTTCATTCTTGCATCTCATTCTAGTAGAATAGAATAGGCTTGCATTTGCATTTTAGATTTCCTAATCTTAGACACACTTAAGGTTAGGGTTTATGTTCACATTTGCATTCATGATTTATTATTTCTATCAAGGTTTAATTACCAAACTGGGGATTTGACTGAGGAAAACCCCTCATAAGAAAATCAATCCCATACTCTATTTTGTAGGTCTTTTTATAGGTTAAGATCCAAAAATTAGTTTGGAAGGGAAGAGAAGAGATTGGAGCACAGATCTAAACTTTCAATTCCCAAAAAATTGAAATGGAACTGATACACCAGAAGTGGCGTATGAGTCCCACTACAGGAATTTTTTTAGAATTTTATAGATCTTGAATGTACACTATCGAAAACATGTTCCAGACCAAAAACCCTAGTCTGGGATTGATATGCCCAAAGTGGCATATGATTCCCAGTGTGCCCTAATTCTAGAATTTTTAGTGTTTTAGAGCTCATTCTAGGCCTCTACAAATTCCCAGGTGCACACTTCTGATCTTTCACCTCTCTGTTTTGATCTACATGCATTTTTTAGGATATTTAGTGAAGTCTTACATCATATTAGGTTTAAATACTAGGTCTTACATTCCATCATTCTTTCCAAGCCCTATCTAGATGGTGAACCCCTCTTTAGTTTATAATCAGGCACTAGGACAACCCTATTGCAAGATCCTTTTCTCCTTTGTACATCTTGGATTGAGATCTCTAGGGCATTCCTTGAATGAGAAGTGTAGAAGATTGTTATTCTATCTATCAAGAATAGAAAGAAAACTATTTTCTTCTTTTCATTTTGGTGAACCTGCATTTAGAACATCATAATTATGATATGTATTACATTATCATCCTAGATCTAGCTTGCATTAACATTGCATTAGGGTTTGCATTAGTCAATTGGCATCTAGGGTTTCTAAATATTGCATTAGTGAAAGTGCATATAGATTGCATTTTTGTCTCTTGCATCACTAAAATTGACTTTAAATATGTATTTGCACTTAGTTTATACATCATCCAAAACAAAAAGCATAAAAATCACTTAAATTTTTTTGAAATTTGTTGAAAAAACCCTCACTGTGACTCATACACCCCTCTCAGTGATTCACTCCCAATGCAGATTTTAAACTGTATTTTCTAGAATACAAAACTTTGTTTCTAATATTGTGTTTGTTGTTGATAACTTTTTGTTCCAGTTTGCATATTTTTTGTTACATTCATTTCGTTAAATCTAGCTTAATTTACATTCATTGCAATTGTGGATAGAAATAGCTTACTATGCTTTTCATTTTTAGCATTAGTTCATAACTCAATTAGATTAGATTACATTTGTCATTCATTAGAAAACAAAACCGAAAACACCTATAAACCAATGCACCACTTGGAGAAAGCATAGTTATTTGACTATGTCAAATCTCTTTGTCCAAGTTCACCTATACCTCAAGCATTTTAGTAGTGATGACCTTGACATGTTAGATGAAGCCCTTGAATAATTCATCTCACAAGGTTCATTTTCACTAAGGCTCTCAATGACAAACCAAAACCAAGAGAATTCAATGTGATTCAACCTCAAATTATCTTTTACCCGCCTTCACACAAACCTCAAACTCAAAACAAGCCTGAACTTATTCTTTACCCACCTAACAATAATGTTTTGCAACAATCTAGTTATAATACCATAACTCATACATATAACACTTGAAACAATCCACAACCAAAGCAACCAACCCCAACAATCTTTCCTTTTCCTAATCCCATCTTTCCTAGTGCTCCCCATTTTCCTTCGCATAGTGGGAAGGAGCATAATCTCATTGAAAAACTTAAGAATACTCCTACAAAGATATCCCTATGGGACCTAATTCATAATTCACCTAATTATCACGCTATGCTTCAAACTATCTTGCAACAAGTCATGGTTCCCTCTAGTACAAATGCAAATGATGTGGCAGCTCTAATACAAGGGACGAATACAATTAATGTAGACATTACCCTTCATCAACATGAGCTACCTCCTTTGGAAATGAGAAAGAGAAATGATGTCTTCATGATAATTGATATCCATAATAGGTTAGGAATAAAAAGAACCCTTTTTGACAATGGTTTCACTCTTAATGTGTGTAGTGTTACCCTTTTGGATAAACTCAGTGTGGATAAGTCAAAAATTCAACCTGATTCATTGTCAATTAGAGGATTCGATAATATAGGAAAAAAATTGTTGGGTGTGATTACTTTACCTATTCTAGTTGGAAAGGCTACCTTGCAAACTCCTATTCATGTAATTCCCAATAATCTTTCATACAATCTTCATTTAGGGTGACCTTGGATTCATGAGATGCATGCAATACCTTCAACTCTTCATCATATAATGAAGTATGTCTACAACAATAAAGTATACCAAATTGAAATAGACCCTGAGCCTGAAAGTTGTTTACAAGTTGAAAAATGAATGGCAAGTCCTCTAAACACCTTAATTCCAACATCCAACATAGAACCTATGGAAGAAGACAAACAATAAATGGAAATGGTGTCAAAATTATTGGAAGATGATTGGGGTTCCTTGGATTTCACACCATTGTTTATGGGAGAATGCATTATCAACGCAGAATTTAGAAGAAAAATCACAAGCATCTACCTCATCTACCCTTGAAAATGACACAAGCTATACAACTAATTTTGATGAGATATATTACCAAAAACCACCAAACATAAAAGAAATGGAAAGACTTTATGGGAGAGGTTATGAACTTATGAAACAATTGGGTTATAGTGGAAAAGGATGTGGAAAGAAATAACAAGGAATCTATGTTCCTATAGAACCTAACATGCAAGAAACAAAAATTGATTTGGGATATTGTCCTTCTAAGATAACAAAAGAAAACAAAAGGCCCTCGTTAAACATCAACACCATCATGTGTAAACCTAAAATCAATCTCACCTTGAAGCATCCTGAACTATTTGATATGACTTGTGAACCATCATGGGAATACTTTGAATATGATGAAGCCTTGAAATAAATGCTAGGAGTTTATGAAAAAACACCGACTCCTCCTCAAAAGAAACAGGTTACATGTGCTATGATTAGCACCAAAAAAAAAGATGGAGAAAAGGAAAGTAGTGAGATTGACATAAGCAAAGAAGAATACAACTCTGAATTTCTGAAAAAAAGTGCACTTCCTTTAGGAGATACAATTGATATAGCGATGGACATCAACAATAAAGAGAAAATGATTAAGATAAGAAAGTGCCTTGATGATGAGGAACAAGAAGACCATGCAACTTTGCTTCATGATTTTCCCAAATGTTTTGCTTGGAATTATTCGGATATGCCAGGAATTGATGCTAAGATAGTGACACACAACATAGTCCTTGTTGAAAATGCTAAACCGGTCAAACAAAAGATACGAAAGAATAACTCCCATGTTGGAGCCTATTCTACAACTAGATCCATCAAAATATAACTCCTATATTTCTTCATCTTTCTAAATATTCAACACATTCTCATCAGGAAATTGTTCTATATTAGGTAATGCCAAGGGGGAAGGGGCATCAACTAATTTTTCAATCAAGGCTTGTCCTTTAATTGCTTTTTGTAAAAAAAATTTAAGGTCAAACTCAATTAATAGCATAACCCACTTAGCTAAGCATCCTGAAAAGAAAAAATTAGTAAAAAGGTGTTTTAGAGGTTCAAATTTCATCATCATATGTATTTCAGCATTTAGTAAGTAATGTCTTAGCTTACTAGTAGTGAATACAAGAGCCAGAAATTGTTTCTCTATTGTTGTGTATCGTTGCTCGTAATCAATAAAAGTTTGACTAATATAATAAATAGGATGCTCTTTA
This sequence comes from Sequoia sempervirens, assembly GCA_007258455.2. Taxonomy (NCBI): domain Eukaryota; kingdom Viridiplantae; phylum Streptophyta; class Pinopsida; order Cupressales; family Cupressaceae; genus Sequoia; species Sequoia sempervirens. Next base: position 733,442,714 of record VDFB02271358.1, on the reverse strand, counting down.
CCATTTTCATCTTGCTAAGCCAACAATGTTGCAAGAGCATGGGTTGATGCTTTTGTGTAAAGGATGAATGGTTTGTTTTGCATAGCGGGTTGTAAAACAGGTGGAGTAGCAAGATAATCTTTCAAACGTTCAAAAGTTTGTTTACAATCCTCATTCCAAATAAAATTAACGTCTTTCTTACGGAGATGTGTGAAAGGTAATGTTTGATCTACTAAGGATGCGACAAAATGATGAATAGTTTGAATTCTTCCTTGTAAAGGGCGTAATTGAGAAATGTTTCTAGGAGGTGGTATGTTAACTATAGCATAAATTTTCTTCATCTCCACCTCAATGCCCCTGTGAGATACGATAAAACCTAAAAAAAATCCACTATCCACACCAAAGACACTTTTTCGGACTTAATCTCATGTTGTATTTTCGCATTCGCTCAAAGATCTTTTGAAGGACATTCGTGTTGTCTTGTCTAGTTAAAGATTTGGCTAGGTTATCATCAACATAGTCTTCCAAAATATTATGTATTTAATCATGAAATATTAATGTCATAGCTCGTTGATATTTTTCTCCCACATTTTTAATCCAAAGGGCATCATTACCCAGCAAAATATTCCCTAGAAAGTTGTAAATGTTGTTTTTTATTGATCTTGAGGGTTGATAAAGATTTGATTTTATTCAAAAAATCCATCCATGAATGACAATAAAGCATGTCCCGTAGTTGAGTCTACTATCATGTCAATATTAGGAAGCGGAAATTCATCTTTTAAAGATGCTTTATTCAAATCACAAAAATTTGTACCCTTGTCATATTGGTTAAATTTCTTATGAACAAAAAATACCATAGAGTATGAAGTGCTAATTCTTGGATTACGCGCTGCTTTAACCTTCAGAGCTTGAAATATTAAAATATTTAATGATTCGCAATTAGTCATTAAATAGATAAACGAAACATATCAAGCAAAGCATGAAAAACTATTGAAATATAAGGATCTCACAATGACTTTATTAGAGAAGTTTGATTCATTTACCATTGATAACATCCCACGAAAGGATAATTGGCATGTGGATGCAATGGAAAGTGCAGCTTCTCTTATATCTCCTTAAATCCTTCAAAAGACTTTACATTCATTGTGCATACAGTTATGAAACCATCAATGGAATCTAAAACAAAAGAAGTATTATCAGCAACCATGGAAAACTCGAGTGAATGGTACACACCAATATTTAATTACCTAAAAGACGGTAACTTTCCTGAGTCGACAACTAAGAACACTCAAGATTTCCTTCAAAAACTTACATCTAAATATATAATTCTCACCGACGTGTTATATCAGAGGTCCTTTTATGGTCTCTTACTTAGATTCCTTAAACAATCTAAAATCCCCATAGCACTTGAACAAGCTCATGCAAGTGCTTATGGAGGTCATTTTAGAGGAAGAACATTAGTCCAAAAACTAACCCACATAGGATACTATTGGAGACATATAGAACAAGATTTCTTTGCATATGTTAAAAGATGTCACAAATGTCAAGAACATAGCAATTTTATTCATGCTCCTGCATCTGAATTTTGTGCTCAAGTTCCTTTTTGGCCCTTTGCGGTTTGGGGTTTGGATCTCATTGGAAAAATATCACCACCTTCCTCCATTAGGCATACTTTCATAATCATCGCAACAGATTATTTCACAAAATGGGTAGATCCAATTCCCCTTCATTCAACAATTGTCGATGTTATATGTTGTTTCATATTGGAACACATTATTGCATGCTTTAGACTTCCTTCTGCATTAGTTTCAAACATTGGGACACCATTTAAGAATAGTGATGTGAAGAGGTTCTTAGAGACATTTAACATTCAACATCATTTCTCAACACCCTACTATTTTCAATCTAATGGTCAAGCCAAATCAACTAATAGAACCCTCAAAAAAATCTTAAGGAAAATCATTAACAAACATAATAAGGATCGACACATGCAGCTAACATATGTGTTATGGGAATATGGCATGAATTTTAGATTATCCACTTGAACTGCCCCTTATGACCTCGTCTATGGCACTGAGGCAATAATTCCCTTGGATTTAAAGATTTATACATTAAGGATTTCTCTTCAGGGACTTATTGATGATAACCCTTATAAAGAACAATGATTACATCAGCTTGAAATGCTTGATGAATAGTGAATTAATGCTCTTGAGCACCTTCAGGCTTACTCTAGGAGAAAGCAACTTCGTTACAATGACAATTTTATCCCCCGGTCATTCAATAAAGGTGATTTGGTGTTATGTGAGAATCAACATAACGTCAATGCTTCCCCAAATGAAAAAGGAAAGTTTAGCTCTAATTGGCTAGGACCTTACAAAATAAACTCAATTTATGGGTCTGGAGCATACACATTAACATAAATGGATGATACACCTCTTAAAAAACCTATCAACATCGCTTTTTTGTATTGGTGTTATGTATAACCCTCTTGAATAGTGTGAGTGATAAAGTAGTAGTGTTAGAGTTAGTAGATGACATTCTATGTGCTCTCGCATTGCTTCGTTCTTGACAATCAATTATTTGTGTGTCTTGAATACTAAAGTAATTATTATTTAAATTAACTTTTAGGTGGTTACTTTAGGTTTCATGCTATTCAAGTTCATCTTGTGTGTTATTTTAGATTATATCCTTACTTGCATTTAATTTTTTTTAATTAGATCATAGGTGCATTTAATTTAGCGTAACATACTTAATCACAATGTCACATCTAAGAGAAACTGGAAGAGTTTTAATTAGATCTAATAAAGCATGTTAAATCATGGAGAAATTTATTAAATATTCTTACAAAGATTATTTGATATATCACGTTTCCATTTAACATTAAACACATAAGCATAAATAATCAAATATCAAATGATCATATATATACATCCCAAAGTTTCAAGTACATATAATCAATATATACAATGCTAATGTGGTATGTGACTACTAGATCCCTCAATATTTGGCGATCTCCTGTGTCTAGAGATATTCCTTCGAGAGATGGTGATATGAGATCATGATCATGAGCTGACAAGTGCATCCAAAGCATACTATAGACCATGAGCTCATCCAATAGTCTCCTAGTGATCTTCCACTAGGCAGTCTCTCTCTGCCTATAGCCTGGCCACCTTTGCATGGAGTCTCTCGACCTTCACTAGACCTTGAGATGATTGAATCTCATCATAGGTAGCCTTGGCTTAGTCTACACACTTAATAGCACCCTCATATGCTAACCTCAGTTTGGCATATGGCCATAATAGCTCTCATTCCCACTCCATGATGGGTGGGGCCATGTAGTCTATGGCCTCATCTTTGACAATGGGGGGAACTATCTGTTGTATGTTATTGTTTTGCTGATATGTGGTTGTCATTGATTCAACACTATTAGCATTTATGCATTTGAAGTTGTATATGTCAAGGATATTGAGAAAATTGTAATGGAATAAGTTGCAGGTTGTCAATGGTGAAGTGAAGTTATGTGTGTCGGTGAGTTCAGTATGTTGATGTTCATAGGTTGTGGACTAAAGGGTTTCTTGTTGAGTATTTCTAGTTTATCCACATTGAGTTTCAGAGATCCACATGAAGATTTGATTGAGTTATGAAGATTTTCATTTTGACAGTTTTTTGTCACTTCAATTGGTGTTCCTGATTGAAGATTATGTAATTCCAGTTATTTTAGTTCTTGTAGATGCTTCTCTAGTGATTCATGATGTTTTTGGATGTTTCTAGTTCATGTTATCTTTGTTGTACATCTCTATTGATCGTTGTGCTCGTGATCCGATATTTTCTCTTATGTGTTCATTTTTTTATGTTCTTGGACAACATGGTGTTGAAGCGTGTTGTGGATCTTCGAGGAGAATTAATTCAATTGTTTTCTTGTTGGAGATGTTTTTTTGGGTCCTCACTAAGTTGTGACCATCCTTGGTTGATTCGCATTGAAAATTATCTATTGATTTGGGCCAACTGTTTGTATTTATTTCATTATTTCTTTGTGGCTGACTTGTAGCGATGAAATTTCTTGTTGCGGATATATAAGAGCGATTGTTTATTCGAATTGAAGTGTGCAAGGTGTGTGAGAAAGTGTGTATGTGAAAATAATGTTCTAATCATTCGAAGGAAGAGAAAATTGTGGAGAAGAGTGAAGAAGAGTGAAGAAATGTTCATGTGCTTAACCAGAACTATAATCAGGCATTAGCAGATGCTATTTTCTCAGTTCAAAATCTGGATGGTTGTAATCTGAATCTTTCTATAAGACAATATTTCTTCCTTTGTAATTAAGCAGTGAGCTCTAAGCAATGCACCTGAATGCATGTGCATTCCCTATTTATTCTTCTTATACTTTTATCTAGTGGACTAACCTCCACCATGGTTTTTCCCCTAACAGGGTTTCCACATAAAAATCTTGGTTTTATGTGTGTTTTTGATGTGTTGTTGATTCATGCTTTTATTGTCATTGATCAAATCTAAGAATAAAGATTAATAAGTTTAACAAGTTTGAAATTTTGTGACAACTAATTCACCCCCCCTCTTAGTTGTCTACCCTTGTGTTTCCAACAATTGATATCAAAGCTTAGTTCCTTGGAAGAAGTTCAATAGCTTGGGGTGATCTGGGATGGTGACATAGAAGAAGGATAGTCTAAGATTTGATGGAACAAATTATTCTTTATGGAAGACTTGAATGGAGTGTCATCTGAGATGCATTGGTGAACCCTAATGGAGCATTACATGTAATAGTTATGTTATTCCATAGGATGGTCCTACTACTTCTGCTAAGATTAGAGATGTTGAGTACAATATCAGGGCTAAGGAAGCATTGTTGAGTGCCTTGACTGATACTGAGATGACTAATGTTATGGATCTGAAGACTGCTTATGAGATTTGGAAAAAGGTGGAAACTTTGTATGAAGGTGATGCTTATGTGAAGACTGCTAAGTTGCAAAATATGAAAGGGAAATATGAAATGTTGAGAATGGGTGATGATGAAAATGTTACTACTTTCATGCAAAGAGTGAATGAACTTGTGTGTGGTATCAAATGTCCTGGTGGACAATTGGATGAATCAAATATTGTCACTAAAGTGCTTAGATCCTTTCCTATAGCTTACAAAGTCAAATCTATAGCTATTGAAGAGCTCCAGACTATGACTAATGTTACTCAAGATATGTTGATTGGGAAGCTTACTGCTTTTGAGTTGAGTGAATTTGGTGATGCACTTCCTAAGGTTGAATCTGCATTTAAGGCTACTACATCTGGAAGAGATAAATAGAGATGATCTGGGTGAGATTTTCTCTAGAAAGACATTCAAGTATGAAGAATAAATGAGACAGCTTGAAGAAGAAGAAAGAGAACTGGATGAGTTTGAAGCACTGATTGTGAAAAGAGAAGGTTGAGGTGAAGATAATTATAAAGGAAATTTTCCTATTAAACGTTTTTCTTGCAATAAGATAGGTCATTTTGCATCAAGGTGTCTGGAAAGAGTTTCTAAAACAAGACATAACAAGCCTAAATTTCAAAAGAAGTGTTACTATGCTGCTAATGAAGGTGTGACAGATGATGAATCTAATAAAGGTGAAGATGAAAGGGTGTTTATTACTATCAAGGAAAATGATCATGTGTCTATTGAATCTGTTAGTTGTACAAATGTGGAGAAATCCCTAGCTTCTCGAGTTTAAGAAAAAGATGAATGAATAATTGATAGTGGATGTTCACATCACATGACAGGAGATAAAATTAAGTTTGTGAGCTTGGAAAAGTATGATGGTGGTGTTGTGAGATTTGGTGATAATATAGTTGGTGTGATATGTGGAAGAGGTTGTATTTCTCTTGATGGTAAGAAAAATACTGATGATGTCCTGTATGTGGAAGGTCTGAAGCATAATCTTTTAAGTGTTAGACAGATGGTTGATAAGGGTTGCAATCTTCAATTCAAAGATGGAAAGTGTAGAATATTGGGATGTTCTAGAAATGTGATTGCATCAGGTACAAAAACAAGAGGTAATATCTTTCATCTGAATGTTGCTAGTAAAAGTTGTTTGATTGCTCAAATTGATGAAATTTGGTTGTGGCATAGGAGAATGTGTCATGTTAACTTTGATAACATTGTCAAGATAAGTTCTACTAAGGTTGTGAGAGATCTACCTAAGTTGGTAAAACCTACTAATTCCATATGCAAGGAATGTCAATTGCGGAAACAAACTAGAATTTCATTTCGGATCAAATAACATTGTTCAAAAGAATTGTTGGAACTTGTGCATATTGATTTGTGTGGTCCCTCTAGAATTAGAAGTTTACAAGGTTACAGGTATTTCATGTTGCTCATTGATGATTATTCAAGAATGGTGCGGGCTACTTTCTTAAGGGAGAAATCTGAGGCTCTGGATAATTTCAATATCTTTAAAGCTATGGTTGAGATAGAGATTGGTCTAAAGATTAAATTTCTAAGATCAGATAGAGGTGGTGAATTCACTTCCAATGAATTTAATTATTTTTGTGAAGAACACGGAATAAAGAGACAATTATCTGCACTACGGACCCCTCAGCAAAATGGAGTTGTGGAAAGAAAGATTAAAACAGCTCAAGATGTTGCTAGAACTATGATGTTGGAAGGAAATGTTCCTCATATCTACTGGAGAGAAGTTGTGAGTACTGTTGTGTACATCCTCAATTGGGTACAAATCAAAGGTGATATTAGTAAGACCCCTTTGAGCTATGGACTGGTCATAAGCCTACTATTAGATATTTCAAAATCTTTGGGAGTAGATGCTATATTAGAAGAGATAAAGATATAGGAAATTTTGATGCTAGGAGTGATGAAGGAATATTTTTGGGTTATTCTACTAAAAGCAAGGCCTACCAATGTTACAATAAGAGATTGAAGAAAATGGTTGAAAGTGAAAATGTTAAGGTTGATGAAGACATTGCTATACCATCTAGAACCTATGGATATGAATCTGATGATCAAAATGATAGTACAAGCAAAGAAAAGCAAGTTTATACTATAAATCAAGTGAAAATCAATCCGTTGAATCAAGGAGATCAAGAGGAAGAAGAAATTATTGAAAGAGCAGAAGAGAGATCAGTAAAGCCTGAAATTCAAGAACATTCTAAGAAGATTCTGAGGTATGTGAGATTGAATCATTCAGAAGATCAAATTATTGGCGATAAGAATAAAGGTGTCCAAACTAGGAGAAGAATTGTAGAAGAATATTGTTTAATTTCAAAGACTGATCCTACTAGTGTGAATGAAGCATACAAAGATGAACATTGGGTTGAAGCAATGAAAGAAGAGCTACAACAAATTGAGAAAATGGATACATGGATTCTTGTTCCTAGACCTAAGGATAAAAATGTAATTGGAACTAAATGGGTCTTTAGAAACAAATTGAATAAGCAAGGTGAAGTGGTTAGAAACAAAGCAAGACTGGTTTGTAAGGGATATTCTCAAATGGAAGGAATTGATTTTGAAGAGACTTTTTCCCCTGTTGCTAGAATTGAAGCTGTGAGACTATTTCTTGCTTATGTTGCTTACAAAGATTACAAGGTGTATCAAATGGATGTCAAGTATGCTTTTCTAAATGGTGAATTGGAAGAAGAGGTATATGTTGAGCAACCTAATGGATTTCAATTGACTAATTAGGGAGATATGGTTTGTTGGTTAAAGAAAGCATTGTATGGACTCAAGCAAGCCCCTAGAGCATGGTATGCAAGATTAGACAAGTATTTGCTAAAACTTGGATTTAACAAAGGTACTACTGATAGTAACTTGTATTTCAAGAATGATGATAAAGATTTGATTGTGGAATTTTTTGTTGATGATATCATTTTTGGAGGAGATGATAGTTTGTGCATGAAGTTTGCTAATGAGATGCAAAGTGAGTTTGAGATGTCAATGATTGGAGAGATGAAATTATTTTTGGGATTGCAAATTACTTAGTTAGATAAATGGATCTTTATATATCAGTCCAAGTATGTGAAAGAATTGTTGAAGAAATTTGGTATGGAAGATTCAAAGCCAGTCAGTACACCTATAGTGACCAGATGCAAGTTGACAATAGATGATTATTCTTCAAAGGAAAATCAGACCAGATATAGATCAATGATTGGTGGATTGTTGTATTTGACTCAAACTAGACCTGATATTATGAAAGTTGTATGTATTGTTGCTAGATTTCAAACTAATCCGAAGGAATCTCATGTGATTGTTGTGCAAAGAATTTTTAGATACTTGAAAGGGACAGTTGATTTTGGTCTATGGTATGCTAAAGATGATGATCTTACTTTAAGTGCCTTTACTAATGTTGATTGGGCAGGAGATGTGGATGATACAAAAATTACTAGTGGTGGATAATTTTTCTTGGGAAAGAAGCTAATTTCATAGTTGAGTAAAAATCAGAATGCCATTTCCTTATCTACTGCAGAAGTCGAATACATTGTTGTTGCTAGCAACTGTACACAAGTATTGTGGATGAAGCAGATGTTGAAGGATATTAGAGTTGTGTATGATGAGCCTATTGCTATATTCTCTGATAATTCAAGTGCTATTAACATTTCTAAGAATATGGTGTTACATTCAAAGACCAAGCATATATCTATCAAGTTTCACTTTTTGAGAGAGAAGGTAAGTGAAAAGGAAGTCAGACTAGAGTATGTGCCTACTAAGGAGCAGATTGTAGATATCTTTACAAATTCATTGGTTAAGGATACTTTTGAGTATCTTAGAGGGAAGTTATGGGTGATTACCCCTCCTAATCAAAACTAAGATGCATTGCTTTGCATCAATCCATGATTCTCATAGTCATATCCTATTTTGGATTGATGTTGTGGTGGCTGCTACTTAGGGGGAGTAGCTAGATGTTTAGAAGTTTAGATATGTGTGGAGAAAAGAGATCTTTAACAATGATGTCAAAGGGGGAGAAGAGTAATGTGAAAAACTTTTGATTATCTAGGGAGAAGAGCCTTGTGATGAGACGAGTCATGTTGAGGAGAAAAAGAGTCAGAACCTAAGGGGGAGTAAGTGTCAAGAGTTAGTTCCCTTGATGGTGTTTTTTTTCCATCAATGCCAAAGGGGGAGATTGTTGGATGTTGTGGTTGTGTTGTTGATATGTGGTTGTCATTGATGTCAACACTATTAGCATTAATGCATTTTAAGTTGTATATGTCAAGGATATTGAGAAAATTGTAATGGAATAAGTTGCAAGTTGTCAATGGTGTAGTGAAGTTTTGTCTATCAGTGAGTTCAGTACATTGATGTTCAGTTTTTGTGGACTAAAGGGTTTCTTGTTGAGTATTTCTAGTTTATCCACGTTGAGTTTTAGAGATCTACATGAATATTTGATCAAGTTATGAATATTTTCATTCTAACAATTTTTTTGTTGCTTCAGTTGGTGTTCCTGATTGAAGATTATGTGATTCCAATTAGTTCAGTTGTTGTGGATGCTTCTCTAGTGATTCATGATGTTTGTGGATGTTTCTAGTTTGTGCTCTATATTTTTTACACATTCGCATTGATCGTTGTGCTCGTGATTTGAGATTTTCTCTTGTGTGTTCATGTTTTTCATGTTCTTGGCCGACATGGTGTTAAAGCATGTTGTGGATCTTCGAGGAGAAATTAATTGAAGTGTTTTCTTGTTGGAGATGTTTTGGGTCCTCACTAATTTGTGACTGACCTTGGTTGATTCGCATTGAAAATTATCTATTGATTTGGGCCAATTTTTTGTATTTATTTCATTATTTCTTTGTGTCCAACTTGTAGCAATGAAATTTTTTATTGCAGATATATAAGAGAAAATTTTTATTCGAATTGAAGTGTGCAAGGTGTGCGAGAAAGTTTGTATGTACGAATAATGTTCTAATCATTCGAAGGCAAAGCAGATTGTGGAGAAGAGTGAAGAAGAGTGAAGAAGTGTTCATGTGCTTAACCAGAACTATAATCAGACATTAGTAGATGTTATTTTCTTAGTTCAAAATCTAGATGGTTATAATCTAAATATTTCTATAAGACAGTGTGTCTTCCTTTGTAATTAAGTAGTGATCTCTAGGAAGTGCACTTGAATGCATGTGCATTCCCCATTTATTCTTCTTATACTTTTAATAGGGTATAATCTTGTGGACTAACCTCTGCCATGGTTTTTCCCCTACTAGGGTTTCCACGTAAAAATCTTGGTGTTATGTGAGTTTATGATGTGTTGTTGATTCATGCTTTCATTTTCATTGATCATATCTGAGAATAAAGATTAATAAGTTTAAAAAGTTTGAAATTTTGAAATTTTGAGACAACTGATTCACCCCCCTCTTAGTTGTCTGCCCTTGTGTTGCCAACACTATCTCTGTAGTGACCTGTTAGTAGAGGTCCTATAAATCTCTCATAGCACCTACAAGATAGAAATTATAAAGCTGATCAGTACACATCATGATATATATATATATATATATATGAAAATTAAAAGCATAAGCATATTCAAAAATAAAATATCATTACCTAGGTCTCCAACCAACTGTGTAAAGATAGCCTTGTCTTGTGTAGGAGGCATGCAAGATGTGTTGGCCTCTCCGTGCTCATGGGTGTTGGCATGTGCTACGATTGTTGACTATGATCTGGTAACATGAATGGGAGATGGATCTTCCCACTCATGGGCAACTAGACCCTCATCTACTGTATCACTACCCTCACTCATTGGCTCCTCCTCCTCCTCCTCAAACTTCTCCTCTCCCTCATAATCAGGGTCTACTACCAAGTCGTAGTCCTCATATATATCATCTACAAATAATTTTGCAGTCCTGAGTCCTGTATCCTTAGCTATATCCTCCTCCTCATCCCTCTAATCTGGGAATGGTCCTACATATCCTATCGGCTGATCCATAGGGAAGATCGGTGCCAGTCGTGCTACTATCCACCACTCCTCATATGTGTATGTAGTATCGACATCATTAGCGTTGAAGACTAGGGGCATGTCATGGTCACTATCATCAGAGTCACTAGTGATGACATCATTAGCGGTGAATTGTCTAGTGTCTCCTAGCCTCCAAGCACTCCATATCGATCACCTATAGAAGCTACCTGAATCTGACCAAATTGTTGCAAGACATGATCATAATAGAAGGTTCATACTACATAATCATATCTGCCCAGTGCAAATATATCCCTATGCATCCTTCTCAGCTAACGAGTCTCATCTGGCCACTGTGGTATCAGCTGGTAAGGTCTCCACAATACCTCCTCTCGATCAAGGCAATTGAATATAACTCTCCAATATAAAAGATCTTTGACCTGCCATGCCCATCTCAGTGGATAACTAAAGGCATAGGGATTCCTGATGACAAATATTGAAGGAAATCTTCTTGGTCTAGTTTATGTGATATGTTCCAAACACCATACCTATAGAACTCTACAATGCACCATATTGTCCACCTCACGATATAAAAACCTTTGCTAAGATGTTGCGGCCCCAAGCATATACTTTCTTGTGGTGCTCCATCTGTCTAATCATGTGGACTAGGCCTTTGTCTAAGTGTGCTCTTCATCCATCAGGGATGAGTACTAGTACTATTGTAAAAATCATAAGCTTCCTCAAGAGTGAAGATCACACATAGAGTAGCCATGATAGATTGATGTGTGGCCCCATGATCTCCTCTCGAACCATTCCATCTAAGCAGTATCCCATATCAGCTCGCATCTATAAATATGACCGCTCCCCTACAAAACATATGGTGTCGCTGTGGATAGGAACTTGAAGGATGCGATGAATGTCCTCCAGGGTGATGGTCATCTCACCCATAGGTAGGTCAAAGGTATAGGTATCTACATCCCATCTCTCATCCAATTTCATTAGCATGGCATCATGGTACCTCATGGGACGCATGAGGTATGCCCAATATAATCCAGTAATATGCAATATCTAAACATCCTCCTTTGATAATGTCGAGACGAGTCTTGTAGGTGACAAAATTGTATTTTGTCAAGATGTTGTCAAGATCGGGGTGGAATCTAAAAAAAATAGCAAAAATATGTCTAGTAAGCGTTCTAAAATCTAAAATTAATACATCAACAATAAAAAAAAGTGTGATAAAATTGTCCTAGTGTACTTTTCTAAAGGCCCTAGACACTTTATTTCCCTTTTGGGACACTTCACGAAGAAATGGGACACTTTGCAAAAAAGTGGGAAACTTTGCGAAAAGGTGGGACACTTTGCGAAAAAGTGGGACACTTCGCGACAAAAGGGGACACTTTGCAAAAAAGGGGACACTTTGCTAAAAAAGGGACACTTTGCGAACTTTTCTTGTAGGGTCCTCAATCAACATAGAAATGCGTAAAATATAAATTAAATGTGTAAAAATAAAGCTAAAGTACAAAAAATCAACTCACCTGGTGCTAAAGGTCGCCTCACACTACCTCTCACAATGTATCGAGTCTTGAGGGCCTATACTCTCATCAGCTTGATATTTTCACCTACTCTTCAACAAAGTCAAACTGCAAGAAGGTAAAAGACAAAATATTCAATAATTACTTCACTTTTTACTCTTATATATGTTAAAATTATGGTTTTACTATATTAGGGTTAAAATTTCCTTTCATTTAAATCAACATAACGAGGGAAAGAGACCTCCCTTTTCGATGTCATTTTTTGCATTGGAAACGTGATTCTGCTCCCATTCTCATCAAATATATATCATTATGTGGTATGGTACTTTGAAATACCCTATGATATGACATTCAATTCAATGTGGCTAGATTGCTACCTTAATTCCACCTACATAAAGCAAGTGGAATCAAGGGGGGCATACATCTACCCCCTAATTTGATTTCTATGAGAAGTTAGATAAGAAGATTTTTGAATGGCTAACAATTTTTTGTTGCAAGATGTGGTTCCTAACATTGTGGCCTTGTAGATAGCTACAGTGGGGGCTTCATTCTCCCGTATTATGAATGAATCCATATGAGTATCCTTTTACAAAATGAAGTGTACTGTTCAAAGTCCTTTAGCTTGCATATGCACATAGAGTCATATGGGCACTAAAGTGGGGGTTAAATGTGGCAAAATAAATTATACTCCCTTCTTGGAGATAGTGCAATCCCTTACCTAATTTAGACCTATTTTGGTACCCTTGCATTAAATACCTTTTTAAATCACCATTAATAGGCCCCTAAGACCCTTTATTTTGGATCTCGAGGCTTATTTCAACTAAAAACCTAAAAAAATCATCAAAAACATTAAAATTTCTAACAACCCATCCTGAAAATCTATGGTGGGATTCATACACCACCTTGGGCAGATGAGTCCCCCTAGGTGGGACCCATACACCACAAGTGGCATATGAGACCCACTTGGGCCCTTTTTAGGGTTTAAGTGGAAAATTCAAGTTTTCAATTCAAATTTTTGGTTAATGTCAGCTTTTGAGATATAAATAATGGTAAATTAGGTGTAATGCATATATAAACAAGCTTCTAAAGTCATTTTTCATCTAAGCAATAATCTAGAAGAGGAATTTTCAAGATCCAAGCATTCAAGAGCATTCAAGCATTCTTCAGAAGGGAATTCAAGAACAAGTAATTAGAAAATTTGAAACCTTGGAGTAGCATTATTATGTTTTTGTAGGTCTTCAAGCTCATTTTCATCCAAGATATAGCATTGTCAAGGATTGATTATGGTTGCCTATGGTGAATCATGATGGATTCTAGGTTCGAGATATGCAACTAGTCATCAAGCCAAGCCTAATGACTTGTTTGCTAAGTGATTCCATCCTCCACGATTACTCTACATTCAGCCTAAGGAAGGTCCATACATTATTAGAACTCATTTGGGGTGATTAGGGATCTCTCAAAGTGAGTCTTTCATGTCTATGCTTCATTCTTGCATCTCATTGTAGCATAATAGAATAGGATTGCATTACATTTTAGATTTCCTAAGCTTAGACACACTTAAGGTTAGGGTTTATGTTCACATTTACATTCATGATTCATTGTTTATATCAAGGTTTAATTACCAAACGAGGGGTTTGACCAAGGAAAACCCCTCATAAGAAAATCAATCCCATACTTTATTTTGTGGGTCTTTTTAAAGGTTCAGATCCAGAAATCAATTTTGAAGGGAAGAGCAGATATTGGAGCACAGACATGAACATTTAATTCCCAGAAAAGCGAAACAAAACTGATACACCAAAAGTGGTGTATAAGTCCCACTATAGGAATTTTTTAAGATTTTTGTGGATCCTAAATCTACACTGTGAGAAATCTATTCCAAACCAAAAACCCTAGTCTTGCACTGATACACATAGAGTGGTGTATGAGTCCCAGTGTACCCTAATTCCAAAATTTTCAGTGTTTCAGAGCTCATTCCAGGCCTCTACAGATTCCTAGGTGCACACCTCTGATCTTTCACCTCTCTGTTATGATTTACATGCATTTTTTAGGACATTTAGTGAAGTCTTGCACCATATTAGGTTTAAACGTTAGGTCTTGCATTTCATTGGTCTTTCAAAGCCCTAGCTTGGTGGTGAACCCCTCTTTATTTTATAATCATACCCTAGGACAACCCTATTGTGAGATCACTTTCTCCTTTGTACATCTTGGATTGAGATCTCTAGGGCTTTCTTTAAATGAGAAGTGTAGAAGATTGTTATTCTATCTATCAAGCATAGAAAGCAAACCATTTTCTTCTTTTCAAATTGTAAAGAAAATGAGCAAGTCATGCATATGGTCACTAATAATTTGTGACCAATCTAAAAATTGGTCCCCCTCAAGTACAATTTGGATGAATAAATACATCCAATCTTGAAATCTATGTGTGTCCTCATTCCCTCTTAGTATGTGCAACAATATAACAATATATGATATCTTGTCAACAAAATTATTTTTGTGTAAATTCCTCATCAACTGGGATTTTCCTCTCCTAGGTTTAGCTAGCAAATTCTTTTCCATTTCATTACAATAAACACCATTCTTAGCTGAGAATTTGATTTGCGAATTGCTAAAGTTGAGGGTCGAGAAATTTTTCCTTTCTAGATTCTTTAAACATGAGGAAAAAGTAGTTCTTTGAATTTTAACCACTAGCCTGTTATCTCTATTGGTGTAATTATTTATTTAATTACACTAGCATAAGTTTACTTAGGCATAATATTTATTTAATTAAGTCCTAGGTTGCATTTACTAGGTGTTATTAATAATGGGGTCATCTCCCTTTCCATGTATTTAGGAGATAAGATTCCTTCTATAATATCATCTAGAACTTATCTCAATCAATTCATCATTCCCTAGGTAGTTAGTTAGGCTTTACATGTTGTTATGTGTTGTTAGATCAAGACACATGGCAACATCATAATTCATCTTGTATCTCAACCTTGCCTATATAAGAAAGGGTCTTCCACATCTGTAAATCATTCTAAATCAATCAGATAATCTCAATTTGCATGCCTAAGTTTCAAAACTTTCTTTATGGGTGAATTTATTCTTGGAAAAGGTCCTCTTGAAGGCTACAGCTTCATAGGGACATTGTGCATCCCTAATTTCTACATGGTATCGAAGCTTTTCCATTGAAAATTCATCTCAAGATCATGAAATTTGGGCTAGAGAGATTCATTGCAGGCTTGAATGTTTTTCTTTTTAGGCTACTTGGATCTACCCAGGGACCAAGTTGATTTCTAGAGAAAATTGAGTCCAATTTGAGCTCATCATTGTCTTCAAAAGGCCTCAAAACCTATAGATTTCCTACCTATTTGTCAAAATCAGAGAAATCAACTGAGAGCCATCAAAGGTATTTTTAGGGTTTGCAAATTCATTTGGTACGATCCATACAATCTATAGTAAAAAAATAACTCCCCTTCACCATCCTCTATGGAGAAAAAAATTAGTTCCAGGCCATTTTATTTTTCAAAAAATTGGGCTCATTTTCAATAGTTTGGTAAAAAAATTAATATTTTGGGCGACTGCAATTAAATTACCTAGTCAGCATATAGGGGTTTTATTTTATATCATCAGGCTTCTTTTATTTTTCCTCCATCGGCCTTATAAATTCTACATTGGTCGGCATAAAAATATTCTTTTCTGTGGATATACTTTCTTAATAGTCAGCATATTCAAAAAATACTTGTTTGATTTTTAATTTTTACAAGAAATATTAAAAATCAAATATATCATTCTCCTTGTTGGCTATTATTTTCAAGTCTATAGATATTTTGTACTGTTGGCCACATTTAACATCGCAAGGGGAAGGTATTACGTTGTCAGCCTATTTGTAGGGTGTCATAGTCTGGCCTTGTCTTGTCAACCGGACCCTCCACCGACTGTCGGCCTTGTCTCATCGATCAACTCTTTTCTGTCAACCAGAGCTTCTTTCTTACCACCGGTGATCTCTTTCTGGCCTCCATCTACAATTACCGCCAATATTTGTGCTCTTTGTTGTGGTCACATTAAAATCAACAAGCCTCCCTTGATCTGGTGGCACATCCCAAGCTATCCACTCCACCCAAGTTGCTTCACCTCGTTGCTGCTCCCCAGAGGGGAGCCTTTTTTTGCCACCTTTTTTTCCCGCAATCACATCACAAACCAAGGGCTGAAATTTTTTAGCCTAGGTGCTCAATTTTTTGCATCTAATTAGCCTTCAAGCCCTCATAGGGTAGTTTTTTTTCAAATCACCATAACTTTTCACCACGATCTCAAAAATTGGCAAACAAGATACCATCAAAAAGGTGATTCAGTGCACTATCCAGTGTTGTAATCTATTTTGCAAAATTTTGCTTCCAATGAAAATGATATTCAACTAAAGTCAACCCTCCATTTTAGACTCAAAATCCAATATCTTCTAATCAAATTGTCCAAATTTTTTGATTCTAGCAGCATCAAGAAGGTATTACAGAGCTTTTTTATCAGTCCTTTCCTTTCATTTAGTTTTAGCTCTAGGTGATTTGCATTGGTTTTTTTCCATTTTGAGCATTTTCATCATTATTTGGATATCTTGAAGATTCGAGAAAGGTTTTTTGCATTGAGGAACATCATTTTAGTTGCATATCATATAAATGGAAGTTTCTATTTACTGTTGAAGGTCAATGTCTTTGTTATATTGGATATTTGTCATAATTTGTTATGGGGTTTTCAAGTCATCCTTCATTGCTCATGTTCGGAAAGGGAAACTATATACAATGGAGAGATTGCATCATCAACCATCTTCAATCACTTCAATTGTTGCCACATTTGTATGGTTTTGTTCCCCCTCCTAATAATTGTATCCAAAAATTTGATTAGAATTGTGGAAGGGATGATGTTCTAAGGGTTATTGCAATGCATGTTTTTGATGATGTTTTGAAATCTATTGATCATTGTAACTATCCTCACATTATTTAGACTAATATTTGGGAGCTATATTGAGATCCTGATACTCCACCATTCCCCAATGATCATGTTTCAAAATGTCATTTTCCTCTTCAT
The DNA here is from genome assembly GCA_007258455.2 of Sequoia sempervirens. NCBI lineage: Eukaryota > Viridiplantae > Streptophyta > Pinopsida > Cupressales > Cupressaceae > Sequoia > Sequoia sempervirens. Next base: position 733,425,277 of record VDFB02271358.1, on the reverse strand, counting down.
TCTTCAAATCAAGTACCCCATGATGATATTGTTGTGCAGGAGGTTGATTTTTTGGAATGCCTTGAATATTCTGAAGAGGTTGGCAAGGTTTCTTTAGATGTTCCTTCTTCTCCATCAAAGACTATTGATATACCTTCACATTCAGTGATTCCTTGTCCAGATTCATTAATTGAAGCTTCCATCATTCCTATTCATCAGGACACATTCAAATTAACAAACTTGACATCACATGATGGCTTTGTTTCAGGAATTGCAAACTTGGCTACTTCTATAGGTTTGGAAGAAATTCTTGAGGAGATATCTCTTATCTATTCAAATTCTACTTTGGATATTTTTCTTGAGTCTTCACATTTTATTGTCTCAACCCTGATTGGGGATCCTAAGACTACCTTGGAGGCACTTTTTTTCTCTTCAGAGATTTCCTATTTGAGACTTATTCCCTCTCATTTCATTATGGAGTCAGAGTTTCTTAAGCATCTATCATTGGATTGGCTTCAGTATTCTTTCAATGGTTTTTAGGACACTTCATTCAAGGGGGGAATCTAGTCTCCATCTATTCCTTCAATGGAAGGATCATTGTATTGTAGTCTTTGGATCTTATTCAGCATCAGTTTCCACATAGTCCTAGTTTGTCACCCCTTCTTTGAATGTGGCATCCTCATCTTCAATGACAAAGGAGACATATGAGTAGTTTTCAGAGACATCATCATCCATGTTAATTCTTCCTTCCTTCAATTTGTATCCTGAATGGGAAGCATCCCTACATTTCTATTTGGTTTTGTTTCTTCCAAAAGGGATACAAGTTTGTCGACATTGGATCATGTTTTGTCTATAGGAACTTACCAATTTTTCAAGTGATCACATATTGTGGGGAGGCTATATAGTCTCTCTCTTTCCCTCCTATGGGGGGGCTATTGATTGTAATATATCCATGTGACAAATGGTGTACCTAGGGGTATCATTGAGTCCTCCATCCTTCCTCACTTATCTGCATTTCATCTCCTTTTTGGAGAGGGGTTTTCTTCCCACTAAGTTTTCCCCTTTTCTCCATTTGTGGGAGAGTAGTTACATTTCATTATCATTTGTAAATGGATACCCAAAATCGCCATAATGTAGCCAAGACCCATTTTCATTTCCTCCTTAAGTTGCACTTATGGGGGGGTGTTGGTGTAATTAATTATTTAATTACACTAGCATAAGTTTACTTAGGTATAATAATTTATTTAATTAAGTTATAGGTTGAATTTACTAGGAATTAGTTAATAATGGGGTCATCTCCCTTTTCGTGTATTTAGGAGATAAGATTCCTTCTAGAATATCATCTAGAACTTATCTCAATCAATTCATCATTCCCTAGGTAGTCAGTTAGGGTTTACATGCTGTCACATGTTGTTAAATCAAGACACATGGCAACATCATAATGCATCTTGTATCTCAACCTTACCTATATAAGGAAGGGTCTTGTACATCTGCAAATCATTCTAGATCAATTAGATAATCTCAATTTACATGCCTAAGTTGCAACACTTTCTTTATGGGTGAATTTCTTCTTGGAAAAGGTCCTCTTGAAGGTTGTAGCTTCATAGGGACATTGTGCATCCATAATTTCTACAATCTTTAGTCCTAATTTCACAGGTTCAAGAATCATAATGTCTAATACATTCAATGACTAAGTTGAGGCACTGAATTTTTATGGGGAATGTGGATACTTCAATCAATCCACTGGAAACAACTTGTCATGTGATAGGTAAGGGATTTCATTTGCTAAAATTCTCCCTGAATTCATCCAAATTCACTTGCCCTAATTCTGTATCCCCTATTTTTGGCATGATGTAGGTTAGACCAAAAATGTACTCATAACTCTGATATTTTTACCTCATTGAGATTAAAACCCTAGGGTTTGTGTATAATTGCATTGGGATATATTTCAATGCTAAAAAAAAATTAATCCAAATTGCAACTAGAAATAGCTACTAAAACAAGTAGGGAAAGGAATACCTCAAGCAACTATGAATTTTAAGAAACAACGTTTGTGCCAGTGTGCTCCCCTTCCTTCGTATCTTCTAGTGTTGCACCTAAAAAATGTTCTTCTTACTAGCTTAAAATTAAATTTTGATCCTCTGCAATAAATGTGTAAGTAGATGAGCAATTAATAATACCCCCTTTTCATTTTGGCATGTGTAACCTTTGACAGCACCACTTCACTATGACCAACTTTTAAAAATTTGAAATGAAACAACTACCTTATCGGAAAAATGAGCAGTTCATATAACTTTGATGGAGACTGTCACGAGTTCTATAACTAATTTGAGATACCACCAACTCTTTAGTAGTCACTTTATAATATCTTTGAAGCCCTCACTATCTATGTGGCAGCAAAAGAGAGAGTTTTTCTAACTTGATTAGAGACTGCCAAAGTTACATAAACTCAAAGAAATGTCAAAATGACTTAGGCACCGACCAAAGAAGGAATTACAAAAGAAAATACAACACTGGAAATTGACCATTTTGGTGGAGAATTAAGGGGTTTTAAAAACTTGGGCAATGATCGATGTGGTTTTGATAACTAACTGAAATGTCACCAACATAAGACTAATCCAAAATTCAAGTAGAAGATAAGTTTTTGAGGAGTGAAAGAAAATGTGGTAATAATTGGCTCTGATGGGGATGAAGACTACTCAAGATGAACCAAGGAACCTAGAAAATGGCTACATATGATCAGTGCTTTACCCATTGGGTGAACGATTCAGTGTCAATATTTGGACCAGAAACTCTCAAACATCAAAAAGAATCACACAAAAATGAGATGGAAACCTAAACTACTATGTACAAAGAAAGTCCCAATGTACACTTACATATGGTAAAGCTTGAGGTCCTACCCGTTGTATAGAATTGGAAGAGGGGTATTATCAAGGTTATCCAAGCGGAAATTATTAGGACCACATTCCTAAATCACTTTGAACAGACCCTTCCAAAGAGCATCAATTTTTTTATGCACACCCTTTGTCTCTCTACATTTATCCCATAACAGTACCAAGTCTCCAATCATAAATTTTCTCAGTCTAGCCTTTTTATCAAAAAATATTCTTAAACTTAGCTTGATGCAAGGTAATCTTTTCCACCATTTCATTTCATTTCTCTTCAATTTTGGCTAGGTACATAATCTTTTTTTCTAAAGCAACTTGGAACTCTTGGTCTTCTATCATGGTCTACAGCTTGTATACTGATAGTTCTAGTGGAAGAAGCAAGACACTTCCTATTCCATACACTAACTTGAAAGGGTTCATTCGTATGGCCTTCTTTGGGGTTGTTTTGTCTACCCACAGTGCCTCAAAAAGCTTCATGTGCTAGTCCTTTTGGTTCTCATCCACTAACTTCTTGATAATGATGACCAAATTTTTGTTACTAGATTTGACCTAACCATTTCCTTGAGGGTAGTAATCAACCGAATGCAACAAAGAGACTCCATAAACATGATAGAAAAGGTAAATCTCATTGGAGGATAAAATGGTAGCATTATCAATAACTAACTTATGAGGTACCCCAAACTTGATTAAGATATTCTCCTTGATGAAGTCACATACCACTTTTGAAGTTGTTCTTTTAACAAGAGTCACTTCTACCCATTTAGTAAATTAGTATGTTGTGGTAAGGATATGATTATTTTCCTTGATTGAGGGCTAATGGGCCCTATGAAATCTAGACCCCATTGTTGGAATGGTTCGTTAATCACCACATGCCTAAGTATAAGTGCCACCAATTGAGGTCTACCCACAAACACTTTACACTTCTCACATCTTGATACCCAATAGTACGCATCCTTGAACATACTTAGCCAATAGTAACCATGTCTTAGAATCTTGAATGTAGTTTCAGTAGAGGATAAATTCCCTTTGCATGCCTCATTATGAAAAATCCCCAACAACCTCTCCTACTATCTTTTGTCAATGTATTTTAGGAATGTACCATCCAACCCATTTTTGTATAAAATTCCCTCCTAGATGATGTACTTGGCTACTTTCAGTTTAAGGTTCCTCCCCTACTTTCCTGACAAGTGCTTTGGACACTCTCCATATGTGAGATAATAAGCATTGTTTGAGAACCATTCATCTTGAAGGCTAATTGTTAGCACCATGATAGGGATTCCTTCTTCATCATCTCTTTTAGCTTGATCTTTTGCTATCAATTTACATAATCATTTGGCCTATACTAGCTTTGTAGGCTTAATATCTAGGTTGTATTCTTGCACCTTTTCAATCCATCCTCCCTTTTATTACAACCAACATCCTATTGAGTAAGGATTCTCTTGACAGTAGGGTCTAGCACATAAACAATTAAATTTGAGTGTAATATATAAAAAAGAAATTATTTAACAACTTTAACAACCATGAATGAATGCTTCTCACCTTGAGAATAATTGATCTCATTCTTCTTTAATGGTACAATCATAAAGGCAATAGGTGCTTGTACATTTTCCTCATTAGCCTAGAGTAAGATGGAAAACATGGTATGCTTTGAGGTGTAATAGTAGATAATGAAATCCTTATTAAAATCCAGGCGGACTAGAATAGGGGCCTGAGTAATAGCTTCTTTCATATCCATGAAAGCTTGCTTACCAACTTCATTCCACTTGAAAACCTATTTCCATCATATGTTTAGTAATCTTTGAAAAGTCTAGAACAAATTTCCTTAGAAAAATAACTTGACCGAAGAAAAATTTAACTCCATTTTTTCTAGAAGGAAGACTCAATTAAAGGATAGCTTTAACTCTTTATGTATCTATTCTAATTTCCTCCTTAGACACTATGTGACTGGGCAACTTACCTTCAGTGACTCCAAACACTAACTTCTTTGGGTTTAGAGAAATATCGTTTTCCTTGCACCTTTGAAGCACATGTTCCAAGTCTTGTAGATGGATTTCACTCCTCTTACGAAATATAGTTAAATAATCAAGATAATTAACAATAATTTTATTCTTGAGATCTCCAAAAGACAAGTCCATGGCTCTTTAAAAAGTATCCCCAACATTAATGAGTCCAAAGGGCATCCTATTATAGGAAAAAGTTCCCCAAGGTGTGGTAAACATCATTTTATGTTGATCTTCCCCTCCCATGTTGATCTAATTATATCCTGAGAATCCATCCAACATGGAAATCATCTGTGAACAAGCTATTTTCTTAAGAATGTGGTCCATAATGGAAAGCGAGTAATTTTCCTTCAAGGATACCTAATTAAGATTCCTGAAATCTACACAGATCCTTATCTCACCATTTTTCTTATGAACTGGGATAATATTGGCTACCAAAGTTGAGTGATTAATTGGGTATATTATTCTAGCTTTAAGCATCTTGTCGATCTCCTTGAGATTGCATCAATGACCTTAGGATTGTAGTTTCTTTTTTTTACCTAAAAGTGGTCATACCTTCTTTCAAGGGTATGTGATGTTGAAACTGTTCATCCATAAAAATTTTAATGTCATCATAACACCAGGTGAAGACCTCCTTGTATTTGATCAATAATGCTATCAATTTCTCCTTTTCCTCAGGAGAACAACACTTCCCAATATAAACTAACTTAGGAGAGTCAAAATCCCCAATGTTCACTACTTCATATTCCCCTGAATTATTGATAGATTCACCCATTCTCCTTTTAATGGCTCGATCATGTCAATAAAATAAGTCCTCCAAGGAGACCAAACCCTTGGGAATCTTATTACCCTTCCACTGAATAACTCCATCTTCCAGATCACAAGTATCATCAAGACAAAATCCTTTACATTCACTAGTGCTTCCTTCAAAAAAGGTTGAGCAAAACTCAACATTTTCCAAAAAGACCTGAATTTGTATATCATTTTCAAACACTTTCCAATGGTTAACATTTTCAAGAACACTAGGTTGGTAAATCATCTCAACCATGTAAGACTTGTTCTTGAAATTAGGATGTGGAAGTAATAAGGAAGCAGACACTGCTAATGAATCAGCCCTAGAATTTAATTATCTAGGAACTACTTCTATTCAAAAGGCATTGAAATACTCAATGGAATCCCATAATTTATTTCTATAGTGTCTTAGCCTTTCATTTTTCATAGTGAAAAAATTGCGTACATGTTTAACAATAATCTTTTCATCCCCAAAAACCTTAAGCATCTCAATACCAATATTTCTTGCTTTAGACAACCCCAATAACAAAGCTTCATACTATGTTATGTTATTAGTATTTGCAAATTTTAAGTTAAAAAGGAAAAATTTCACCTAAAGGAGAAATGAGCACCACACCCACTCCTAACCTAGAATTGGAGCAGCTTCCAACAAATTTCATCATCTAGAGTTCCGATTATGAGTCTAGACCAATAGTGTTAGTATCTCTATCACCATTAGAGAAAAACATGTAGTTCCCAAATTCAGACTCAAACAAGATTTGTGATTTGGAATCTTCTATTTTCAACACCATAATTTTGGCCTTAGGTTCAATTTCTAGGTGCACTTTATTTCTTCCAATAGGGATTGTAGCATAAGACTAATCCAACTAAGTTTCTCCTCCCAAATCTTTATAGAAACTTCTACTCATGAGCGTACCATAGCTAGCAAGAATTTCATCCACCAAAATTGTGAGTTTGAGTCTCTTATTTGGATGGGACGTAAGGGAAACTTGAGCATCCTTGATCTGTCCAATCAAGGGAACTTGTCTAGATTCCATTGAGTAACATTTTCCAAATGTCTTAGTTAAAGTTAACCCTAGAGCTCGAGCAATTTGTGCAGGCATGATATTATCTGAGGCACCAGAATCAATGATGCAATTTCTCAACCTAAACCCATTCACAAATAATGAAACATAGAAAGGATTTGGTTTATCTTCTACAGATAATGTTGAGGTTGTTCTACTATTGGATGCTACATTAATTGTTACACCTTGAGAACCAATCATTTGTTCATCCAAACCTGCATGGGACTCAGAGTGGCCTACCCTAACATATTAGAATCAATGAGATCTTGCACAATATGTTTAAGATGCTTACATTGTTATGTATTGTGTCCATTTTGTCAATGATAATGGAAAAAGGAATTTGAATTAAAGTTTGGAGTTAAGGGCTTAGTGGTATCAATGGATCTAATAGGAGGTAAGATAACTAAGTTCTTACTTATAAGCTGCAACATGGAGTGAAGGGTATCGGGTAATAGGGTAAATTTTCTAATCCTTTCCCTAAATGGATATGGATTTGTCATTTTTATGGAAACCACTTGGGAGTTAACATGTTGACTTGTTTGAGGTGTATTTAGTTGTAAAAATCCTTTTTTTTGTTTCTTGAAAGGTTGGAAATTGTTATGGGGCATGACTTCAAATTTCTTAGGATTGTTAGAAGGAGATTTTGTTTCATAATGACTAACTAAATTTTGATAGTCACAAAGGGTCATACACAAGTGTGTAAAGGAGGGAAACTTCATCATCCAAAGTTTATCTTGAATATTAGTTTGCAAATTTTCAATGAACATTCTTTGAAGATTAGCATCAGGGATCTTAATGTTGATTTGTGACTAAAGCAATTGGTATCATGCTATGAAGTCATTACCTTTTCATCTATGTTTTGTTTACATTGCATTATATCAGCTAAGGTCATCTTGGGACCCATGTTCACTTGGAAATGGTTAAGAAATTCTTCAAAAAAATCATTGAATGAATGAATTGAGTTATTCAATAAAGAAAAAAACCACTATGGTGTCTTTCAAGGATCTAGGGAAAATTTTAGCCAAGAGCTTATCCTCAAAAATGAAGTCACTACATAAGGTTGTGTATGTCGAGACATGGTTACTAGGGTCTCCTTTTCCACCATATTTCTCAAATCTAGGAATCTCTATTCCTTGTGGAATTTGTATTCTCAATATCTCGAAGGATAAAGGGTTTCTTTTGACATATTGGGAAGGTTGGCCATTTTGACTTTGGTTCAATGTGGAAATTTGTTGTTGGAGGGATGAACCATTTTGTAGGAGTTGTTTAAGGATGAAATCATTGGTTTTGTTGTGATATGGAGGTGTATATGTATTTAGAGGGCAAGTGAATTGTGAGTTTGTGAGCGGATATGGATTAGGAGAATGATATTTGAATGCACAAAGCTAACGGGATTCCCAATGGAAATACCTAAGGTGGTATTGACTTTGCTAGTGGATTTTTTTGTTATTGTAAAAGTTTGATTCATTTATGTAGGAATAAAGGTCATAGTTGTGGAAGGAGGAATTGGATTTCCACCTTGACTTTGAGTGTACCCCAAAGTTTGAGCATAATAGTTGTTGTAGGAACATGTTTATCAATAATGTGAGCTAGGTTATGCGCAATATAAATTCCTTGTTCATTATAAAGCATTTTCTTCATGATATCTATGACAGGAATTGTAGTACCAGCAATGTATTCAAAACTCACAAACTTTTGCAATTTCTCTAAATATTCATCCATTTGTTTTAGCTCTTCTTGAGGGACATTAACAACCATTGTGTCAACATAAATCACAATGGTTGCAGGTAGGGTGGTCATGGGAAATGAGGTATCAAATCTATGTGACAGACTATCATAAGGTCCTAACACTTTATTTAGAAATATATATCAATTATGTCAACTGGGTAGTGTTCAAAGGTTGTGTGCAATAAGGGATTTCTTGGCCATCTCTCTCAGATTTTCCAAATGTTTAAAATGGTTGTAAATAGAATTTAAACTAGAAATCCACTAAACTAGAAAGCATGATATTGTTTAAACTGGAAAACAATTGAATTCTTATTCTAGAAAGCATGTGAATTACCTAGGAATTAATAAGTTTGTAGTTAAACTATAAAATTTAAATGAAAGAAACTAACGCTAATGACTAACTACTGACAGAAAATACACTTAATGACTTGTAACTAACAATAGGAGTAGGTGCTCTAGAATTTCAAAGTAATAGAACTTAAAGATTGAAAACTAGAAACTACGACTTGTAAGAGTACATATCTTGACACAAAATAACATTCATCTAAATTTAACATGTACAAAATGAAAGTAACAGTATTAACAAAAGAAATACTTCTCTACTCTATGAGATCGCTCGAGTGGCCAGCTCTCAGGTGCTTTTATGATTAACTCAGATCACACGTGGTATTTTTTCATCTTCAAAATAAATCCATCCATGGTACTTCCATTACACAAAACTATCAACTCATAATACAACTGGAAAAGTTTATTTTATTCATATCATAAAAGTGTAACACAAAGACATAGTTCAAAGCATATCATAATAGCATAATGGTCACCTCTTGTCTTGGTAGTTACACATATTTATACTACTTACAAAATCCTATATTTTAGATGGCAATAGATCACCATTGAAAAATTATTTTAACAAAATTACAATTGACTAACTTATTAGACATTTGTGATATAAAAACATAATAAAGGCTCAAGATGGAGCCATAAAGTTTTAAACAGAAAGTTGAACAGAAAGCTTTAAAGGAGATGGTTGCACTTTGCATGCCTAAATTTTTGGCACCTAAACTTCTGGTGCTTTAACTCCAACTACTTGAAGCTCGCTCAAAGTCCACTTCATGCTTCGTTGATGCAAAATTATTGTACAATGACTTGAAATCTATACCATTAAATCAACATTAGTTAGCTAATTTCAATCAATTTAAGAAATAAATATTTATACATCATTTCATAAAAAGTAGATAATTATTGATCCTAAAAATAAACAATTGGCAAGGCTAAAGTGATTGTTAAGAACAACGAAGGGTATTTAGCTTATTATAATTATGAGTTTATTTATACCTCATCACTCTCCCCTTCCTAAACCTAAGCAAGTCATCTTGCTCTTTGATGTGTCCTCTACCTTTCTACATCCCTGTTCCTATTTAGCTCATCATACTTGGAGTTGAGATCATATGGATCCTCTGCTTCTCTATCCCAATCACCAGGACTTTTAAGAAAACCCTTGTTGTATTTAACCCTTACTTTCCATGAATGTAATTCCTTAGGATTCTTTTATGTAGTTACAAGTACTACAGGGGGTTGTTGAAGAAGCAATGGAGGTCCATACCTCACTCATATCCACTTAGTTTTAAGTTGTTGTAATATCTCTGCTAATGCCTCGGCTCTTATGTAATACCACCTTATATTGGTAGGTGAGATCACCTCCCTCTTTTTAAGATACATAGGCAGAGGAGTATAGCACTCCTCACAGGAACTCCATGCTTTTTCTATCAATTTTTGCCCCTAGACTTTAAAATTATCAAAACAAATTCAAAGATTATCATTATATTTGCTTCTCACAGCTTCATAGCTCTTAATTCCTTGGAATTGAGCTTTAAAGGCAACGACACCAAAAAGTGATAGGTTGTCGTAAGGTCCTAACACTTTAGTTATATAAATATATCAATTATGTCAATTGGGTAGTGTTCAAAGGTTGTATGCACAATAAGGGATTTCTTGGCCATCTCTCTCATATTTTTTGAATGTTTAAAATAGTTGTAAATAGAATTTAAACTAGAAATCCACTAAACTAGAAAGAATGACATTGTTTGAACTAGAAAACATTTGAATTCTTATTCTAGAAAGCATGAGAATTACCTGGGAATTAATACTTGTAGTTAAACTATAAAATTTAAATGAAATCAACTAACACTAACGACTAACTACTAACATAAAATACACTTAATGACTTGTAACTAAAAATAGGAGTAGGTGCTTTGAAATTTCAAAGTAACAGAACTTAAAGATTGCAAACTTGAAACCATGACTTGCAGGAGTACAAAGATCGACACAAAATAACATTCATCTAAATTTAACATGTACAAAATGAATGTAATAGTATTAACAAAATAAATACCTATCTATTGTACAAGATCCCTTGAGTGGCTAGCTCTCAGGTGTTTCTACGATTAACTCAAATCACACGTGGTATTTTCGCATCTTCAAAATAAATCCATCCATGGTACTTCCATTACACAGAACTATCAACTTAGAATAAGACTGGCAAAGTTTATTTTATTCATATCATAAAAGTGTACCATAGATACATAGTTCAAAGCATATCATAACAGCATAATGGTCACCTCTTGTCTTGGTAGTTACACATATTTATACTACTTACAAAATCCTATATTTTAGATGGTGGTAGATTACCTTTGAAAAAGTATTTTAACAAAATTACAACTAACTTATCAGATGTTCATGACATAAAAACATAATATTTAGGCTCAGGATGGAGCCATAAAGTTTTAAACAAAAAGTTGAACATAAACCTTTAAAGGAAATGGTTGCACTTTGCATGCCTAAATTTCTAACACCTAAACTTCCAGCGCTTTAACTCCAACTGCTTGAAGTCTACTCAAAGTCCACTTCATTCTTGAGACGTGCAAAAGTCATGTACAATGACTTGAAATATATACCATTAAATCAACATTAGTTAGCTAATTTCAATCAATTTAAGAAATAAAGATATATACATCATTTCATAAAAAGTAGACAATTATTGATCCTAAAAATAAAAAATTTGCAAGGCTAAAGTGATTGGTAAGAACAATGAAGGGTATTTAGCCTATTATAATCATGAGGTTATTTATACCTCATCACTATGGTCCATAGTGGGTTGACTAGTATCAACACTATGAGTGAAAGAGTTGGAAAAATCAAGATCCACAGCAAGTGTAGTAGCACCGGATGGCATGAGTCTCAAACTATGTCTAACTATAGTATTGGTAATAGGACACAAGGTTGTGAAGCTCATATAAGTTTCACCAAACCTAAGTGCACCCAAAAAGGAGAATAGGCACTACATAAATGCAATCAATACCCTAGAATATGAAGTACAATGCAAGTATGTAAAAAGAGAAAATTTTAGATTTAAAACAAGATAATTTATTGATTATGCTATGAAAAACCTAAAAATAATGTCTTTTAATGTCAATTTTGATTTTCAAACAATGCACTTGACCTAATGCAAACAATGATAGATTTTTCTTATTTTTGAAACTAAAACCCAGAATTAACAATATATCAAAATGAAGTAAACAAAGACAAATCACTGCCTAGAAATTTGAAACAACACCTGTACAAAGATTGATTCACCCTAGGGTGAATGGGTTCTAGGTCAACAGTTGCAAAAATTTAAATCTGAGTCTAAGGTTTAGTGTTAGGGTTTCTTTTTCATATTACAAATTGTGGTTTTAGTGACTGAATTTTCCAAAATTAGGTTCCCTAATGCAAATGAAATGAATGACAAATGATAAACAATGTGACACTTTTTGAAATGCAGTTTGACAAGTAAAAGCACAAAGTTGTGTCATACTTTTGGCCAAATAAATAGTTCCGAGTGAAATATTTTTGACCAAAAAAGTTTTATCTAAATAGGTTTTGACTAAAACCACATGGCCTATATGTGGCACACAGGGTTTCAGCTGAATAAGTTTTGCCTAAATCCCAAAAAATTAAATTTTTCCTTTTCTCGCTTTTAAATTGGCTTTGAAATTAGACTTTTTAATGTGTGAGGTTTCTATAGAAAGGGTTTCAGGTGAAACCCTTTCTATAGAAACCCTTTCTACTGAAACTGTCTATATGGCATCCTAATTGGCAACCAACTTAGCGTTTTTCAGAATTTTCTAAAACTTTCAACTTCAACTAAGTATTTCTTCAATCAGAATATTTTTTCTGCAAAAAGGAAAAATACCCTTTTGTAGAGCTCGAAGTGGTGAATCCAAATATGTAATTTTTTAATATTTTGATTAGTCTTAATATACTTTATTTTTAAAATAATGCAAGTAGGTTGTTAAAGTTAACAAAGAGGTTGATTAGAATTTTTTTTTTAAATAGCAAAACATATTAAACTTTTTAAAAAAATATATGGGGCACAAGAGGAGAGAGTCTTCTTCAAAAGGGTATAATTTATTTTTTGAAAATGATTAAAAAATTAGACAATAGTTGACGGCCCATGAAAACTATCAAATTCTGACAAGTTTGACTTTCAAATGTTATTACGAGAAAAATATACATCAAAATTTGACTTTTTTCCATGCATAGAATATTGAAGTTACCTATTTGGAGAAAAAAATTAGGGAGAAATGAAGTTTTTTTCAATTTATTTCTTGATGGCTCGTGAAGTCACTTTTTTGAAATTTTCAACATTCCAAAATTTGTTCTTAAATTGATAAAAAAGTAATGAAAACAATCAAGAATAAACTTCATCAAAAGTTATACATTTCATTAGTTTACATCATTTTGGAATTCAAAACATAAAGACCACTTTTATGTGGTCAAAATTCAGAATTGTTTTTGTTGTTGGCAGATTCCTTTATAAAGTGTGACACAGGTTTGTGTTTTTACCCTGACTCAATTTGTGAATGTAAATGATTGAAAATAAACTATTATGTTGCAAGTACTATGAAAAATTAATGTAATATGCATGCAATTTTTTTTTTTTTAAATGATTTTAAAGGATACAAAATGAAAATCTAAAACCCTAAATAAGATGTAAACTAATGCAATTGTAACAACCCTAAATGAAATGCAAACTAATGCAAATCCTAGATCTAGGATTTGAATGGACTCCAGATTCATAATTTTAGATGTACAATGTTAGGCTCACCAAAATGAAACATAGAAAAATGGGTTAATCAAAATGAGATATGAAATAAGGGGGTATGATGCACCTATCTTCCTATTTTCATTAAGAAAAAAGAGATCCCCTAGGGAAAGATTGAATTTCAACCGTTAGGTGAGTTAATCTCGATGGAGATCTTGTTGTTTTACTTATGATTGAGGATGGGGTAAATCATCCTAAAATGCACTTTTGGGAGATAAATGAAAAATACCAAATGAATGCAATTATGAAATGTGAAACATGAATCATCAATTTAAAGCCTTAATCTAACATAATCAAGAAAGTTCCAATAGATCTGAGAAGGTTATGAATTTATGAACTTGTCACAAAAAGCAGTTGTTGAGTTTCCTCCTAGGAAAAATTCACCCTAGGGTGAATGGGTCTTGCTACAAGGATCCAAAATATTCTTTTACAGTTCTATATTCCTATCCTACACTCTTGATTTCTCTGGATTTCATAGTCAAAAAGTCAAAATTAATTTTTTTAATTGAGTTTCCGTATCTTGACAACTTTGACAAATTTGTAAAATTGTACTTTTGATCAATCTTCAATCCTTCTTCAACCTAAGATCTGCAACACACACAAGAGGGAAAAATGTTTGTTTTTGGTGAATGGGGGTTTTCCTTGGTCAAACCCCATTTTGGTAATCAAACCTTGAAATGAAATGAAATAAGAATGGAAGGAATGATGAATGAACACTTGCTTGTTGCAACTCACCAAACCATTGAATGGATATCCTTGAAGGAATGAAATCTAACACATCTCTCCAAGGTCTTCATCTTGCATGAAATGTCTTGATTGGATGTTGATCTTAATTCTTGAATCTTGACTTGAATGCTTGAAACCTACATCACAATGTTAGCTCCAAAAACATGCATGAATGATGATAACTTTGACATGATGCTTGAGATCTTGAATGCTGCAACAAGGGTTGTTGCAACTTACTACCACCTTCACAACTTAGTTTTTGTGTCTTGAAAAATTTGATGACAAAAAATGTAACAATGACAAATTTCTCTTCAAGATCTCTTCAATCCTTCTTCAACTTGTAACTTTCACATTCAAATGAGTAGAAAATGTTGGTCCATTTTAGGGGCTTGCCTCAGTCAAACCCCGTGAATAGTGTTTCCACTTTCACAATGACAATGTCAATGATAAAAACCTTGAATGGAAAGGAAGTAAATGATGAATGAACAATTGTTGCAACTCACCACCCTTGAATTACTTCCTTGAAGGACTGAAGACATATATCACTTCAAGGGAATTAGATCTTGATTGCTTGATTTGCTTGAATGCTTGAATACATGAACACTTGTTAGCCTTCACAAGACAACATGAACACACATGAACTTTTGGCATGACGTTAGGATCTTGATTGTTGTTGATAATGACTTATAATGTTTCTCTTGAAAATAATATTTTCTCAATATTATTTCTTCATAAATTGTATTATCTTTCTTGTTACCTCTCAAATGATAAAAAGACTAGGTATTTATAGGTGTTTATCCAATTTCTCAAAAATTAGATTCCAAAAAATGACAGTTACAATTTTAATTTTGAATGTTAAATGCCTCCAAAAATATATTTTAAAATAGGTCCTAGATCATAAAGGGGACCCATTCACCCATGGGAAAATGGGTCCTGGCCTATATCACCAAGGCACACATGATCCAAGCCAATTTAATTATTAAATTCATTTATTTAATGTTGGTTCTCCTTTCAGAAAATAGTAATAATAAGGATTTGGAATGAATAATTTGGAAAATTAGAAGCTTAATTAAGTCCAATAATTAAGGGACCCAAACATAGTGTGAAATTGTAAAGGTATACAATTTTCTACACTACAATAATAAGCGCTTTTAAGCATTGCACAAAGGTTTAATAAGCCTCATGGGCATAAAGGGTTGTTGCAACTTACTACCACCTTTATTCAAGGCCACCTAGTGGTCCTCAAATCACCAAAGAAACCTGTCAAATAGCTTAAGCCATCACGGTCAACTTTCAAACAGCCACACCCAACCAATAATTGTGTGGTCAAAGTTTTAAACTGCTAGTGGTAAGATATAAACTGCCACCTCCTAACTACACATGCTCCACCCAAGTGTCACCCATGCTCAACCAAGATGCCACCTCCCCTGGTGACCCCACCTGAGGGCCGCCATGGGGCCACCAAAGCCCTCCAATAGGCCAAATTGGGCCTTTTTTTCAAACTTGCATAACTTCTCGCCATGGTGTCTATTTTTTACAAACAAGCTATTGTTGGAAAGCTAGAGATGAGCACTTTCCATCCATAGAGGTATTGAAAAGAAATATTTTTATTTTATACCAAATATTTTAATTTAAAGTTTCTTGTTGAAAATTTCTTCAAAAATTCATAACTTTCACCCAGAAGCTCCTTTTTTGGAAAGGAATAGGCGTTGGAAAGGTATTGAAGAGAGCTACACATCTACAAAGCTAATTTTTCTAGATTTTATTTTGGGTTAATTTTGTATTAAAATTTTTAATTTTTGCCATTATGGGCCTATTGAGCATTGTGTCTTGGAAAAGGCTTTGTAATCACACTAAACTATAAAGTGCCAACCTTATAATATTTGGGGGTGATTTTTTTATAATAGATAAAAGGGTGGGAGAGTATTGGTATTCTTATTTGATGTCTTTTGCACTCATTCTTGGGGGATTATACATGTACTTTGTAATCATGAATTGAGACAAAGTTCTATTTATGGAAGGGTTAATCATGTCTCTTAAACATTTTTTTCATCCTTTTGTTGTCAAGCTAACTTTAGAGATCTATTTTTCTTGGAAACTGTAGATGTCAAAATCTGCATTTGGTTAGTTTAAAATAAAACAACATTTCAACATCCCTATGAAATAATACATCATGTTCAAAATGAAAACAAATGACAAAAGATCTAAAGCAAAAGCATAAGAAAACATGATGCAAACTATCTCATATTGGATTGGTGTCACATGTGCTAGTGACCCTTTCCCAACCCTTGATTAATAGCTAAAATGATGATGATAAGATGGACAAGATCAAATCTCAAATGAAGAGAGTAACCTTGCAAGATTGTGAAGAGATTGTGAAGGATTTGCTCAAAGATGAAGCTTCTATTTAAAGATTTTCAAATGTTGAGTGTTGAAGAGGGACCAATGTGGGATTAAAGATTCTGCCAATGAGATAAGGACACTTGTCATCATGTGAGTGGTCGATGCATGTGCAAGATTTGGGAAGAGTTCCCATGAGAGGGAAATTTTGAATTCAAATTTGCAATAAATTTTGAGAGGGGGACAAGAAAAAAGAGCAATAAATGCCATGTTTGACTTGTCATGTTGAGGGAAAATGAGGTTTTAATAAATCAATAAAATTGATTTATTGTGCAAGTGGCTAGATCTAGATAATGCAAGTGGGATGGGATTAGCATTAGATTAGGATTAGATGATGATTATGCTGATTTAATGCTGATTAGATGATTTGACTTTCAAGACTTTGATAATTGATTTATTTAAATCAGAAAATGATGGAATATGATTTAGGATTTGATTTAAATGGCTTTTTGATTTATTATTAAAAGATTGATGATAATGCTCATTTGATTTTAAATAAATAACCTTAGGCAATGAGATTATTTAAATGAATGGATGAAGGTGATGAATGGATCTAATGCAACATCTAGTTCAGTTGATGAATGGACTTGATCAAATGCAGAATGTAAATTTTGCATGTCTACATTTTGCCCCTCTTTGAAGCAATGTACTTGTTGCGTTGGTTCAAAGAATAAACTTGCCGCGATCAAAATCAAAAAATTCTGATTTTTCGGATGCCCCAGTGGAAAGAAGTACACTGGTACATTGCCCCCTCGAGAGATTGAGTGAAAAGATTCGATTTGAGGGTCGATCTCGCGATAAAGAGGTTCAAAATGGATGGTTATGGATGACGATGCAAAGATGATTTCAAGATGCTTAGAATAACAAATCTATATTATTCTAAACAACTTAAATGATGATATGATACAAGATGGATGAGATTGATGATGTGATATGTTGTGATTATGCAATGGATGAGTTATGAGACTAACAGATCTATATTATGATGATGATTATGCAATGCATGTGAAATGATTGATGTTTCCTATGATGTATGATATGAATGATATGTGGTATGCTGACGGTTTGTAGATGCAGGATGGATGCATGATGGATGCATGACGGATGCATGATGTTAGCGTGGAAATCAGATATGACAAGAGGATCCAACAAGTCCATGATTGGTCAAGACTTTATGATGATGAGATGATGATGATGATAAATGATGATGATTGATGGATGATTTGCTTATCAAGGATTGGGATTTTCAAAGGGTCACTTACTTTATGTTTGATAACACGCCTAAGCACGATGCATCAAGGTATAAAGGACCAGGATGGCGTTGTGCTTAGTGTGATGGAATTTGACTCGACAAACAGATAGGAGTATTCTTGTTCACACTTGACATACGGAAACCTTGCTAGGGCGTACCTAACAAAGCAAGTATTCACCAAGTTATATTACAAGAGCATGCAACAAGCATAGCGGACAAAAGATAATGATCGTTGCCCCATTCCTATCTCTCTAAATCCTTCATTGGATATCATCGAGAGGTTCTGGATGGTAATAAGATAAATCAAAAGAAAAGACCAAGTATGCAAACAACAATGTTCTTCATACCTTCAGCCAAAGGGATGTGTTTTGATAGGATAAGATCCAAAGTGATATCCAAAATGATGCCCATTGTCAGAACGATATATCCTAGGACATGCATTGTATAGGATGATGATGGTTTGATAAGTTGATTGATAGGCTGTTGATATAAGGTCGACTGACATGTTTGCGACTGATCAAGAGTTTGATTTTGTTTTAGAGGTTTGTTGTTTGCTTTTGATTTTACGATTGAAGCTTGATTTTGCTGACTGTTATGATTGTTTCTGTTTGCGTTGCCAAAGGATGAAGATGATGATCAGTTTATTATGGATGATTGATTATTGTGGGTGCAGCGAGATGAGACAAATGGATTTTCAAATATTTGGATGTTTTGACATTTTGAAATGTTTTGAGGCTGTTTTGATTTTTGGATTTTTCAAATGTTTTGGATTTTGATGTTTTGGATGTTTTGGATTTTGATGTTTTTCTAATGTTTTTGGATTTTGATGTTTTTGGATGTTTTGATTTTGATGTTTTTCTAATGTTTTTTGGATTTTGATGTTTTTTGGATGTTTTTGGATTTTTGATGTCTCGGGGGCTGATCGAAGATTAGCCTTGCCTATGTTTAAGCTCACAGACGATGTATGATTTATGTTTTTGATTTTGACATATGTTTTTGATGTTTTTAGTTTACGATTTTTATGGTTAAGCTGGGGTCGATCAGGTCAATGGATTGATGATAATGATAACATTGTTGAGGATGCACAACAACGCAATGATTTGATTGGTTAGGATTGATGATGATAACATTGTTGAGGATGCACAACAATGCAAGGATAGTGTTAAGCAACACAATGATTAGGATGAATATCCCAAGATGATGGATTGATTGGATTCGATTGATCAGGATTGATGAAGCTTGGTTTGGAACAAAAGATGTTCGAATGATTTGATGTGATGTTTGAAGGGTGTAAATTAGATGTGATTGATATCGATTGTTTTGATTGATGTTCAATGAAAGATGATGCTTGATAAAGAACATTTTTTTGTCAAAATATGCCATGGGCTAATGATTTGGATTTTTGCTCAACAGTGGTTTCAACCAATTTGATTTCACGTTTGCCAATGTTCAGATCACCACATAAGTCGAAGGATACATATCAAGATTTATTCTCGAAGCAAGATGTACATATCTGCCCCCAATGTCTAGCAATGTATGGAATGTCATGGATGGATGCTCGGATAAGTGTATGGATGGATGGATATGGTAAGCACGCAAAGTATGCCAAGGATTTATCTTGCGATAAGATAAGGTGCTCGAATAATGAATGCTCATTTGGATAATGCTTCATAGCTCATATAATGTTGCATAGGATAGGATCCATGAAAATGAACCATATCAAGATGTTTACCATAAGCAAGCGTAAAGACTACCCCAAAATTTCATCAAGATCAAGATAACTAAGATGACGGATGCAGATAGATGCAAATGGATTGGATAAATGGTTCATGGATGGATGGATTTATTATGGATAAGATGGATGAAATGCTCGATTTATTATGGATGGGATGAGATGCTTTCACCTGAAGTGGCGCACGTAGATGCTCGATTCTAAACATGATGCCTGTTTGCCAGGTTTTCGTCATGGTCTTGCCCAAAGCGCCGCCCATGCGGTTTTCACTAGAGGACGATTTTTTTCTTTACTGTTTTCAATCCTTTTTCTAATTTTTTTGGATTTTTTGCTTTTTTTATTTTTTTTTGTATTTTTCTAAAAAATTTATGCTGAACCACCTGGTGGTGTTGACGTAGATGCCCCTGTCATAATGTGCCATCGGTATCCTGCCTGAAGGAGCTGCTTTGCTAAGATACATGCACTTGAATTCAGCTTTTGGGATTCTTGATCTACTTTGTCGATACTAGAGTTAACTCTATCTCGATGCGCACATCGCGATAAAGTGCCTTCAGAATCCTTATGATGAAGGGTTGTTTCCAATACATGATCAATGTAAGAATTGGATATTATGCGTGGAGGCATGGATGGAGTGTGTTTAGGGATAAGAGATGGATTGGTTGACAGTTTGGAACTTTTGACTCTCCAAACTTGGGAAGATGAGCAATGATGGGTGGATACGGAAGTGTGCGTTGAATTAGGACCAACTGCTTGATACACTTTGTATGTCGCTTGAAAAGCCTACTTTTGATTTTGTGGACATCCTTGATGGATACTTTTCCCTCTTTTAATTTGCCCCATAGTTTCTTTCACTGATGGAGTTTGATAGGGATGATCTTTCTTTGTATGCTTTGGTATCCATATGTATTTGATTTGTCCTTCAAGCTTGGCTTCTTTTGCTTTGATAACGTTCTTTATACTTTGTTTTAACACTTTCCTTTGGTGTTGGTCACAATTCATGGATGGGATGATGGGTGGATGATGATTCATGACGTGACTGGTTGTAGTACTAGCAATGGTTTCATCATAAGAACTCTTCGTGCCCCCTATGTTGACATTTGCACAAGATGAAGTTTCCCCCAGTACTGTGGAAGTAGTACCTTCATGCTTTGATTCTGCTTGTTCTAAGAGCTCCTGTTTAGAGTGCATTCTCTGATAAATGGCTACTATAGGTGACGTTCTTTCAATTTGCTGCTCTGCTAACTCTGGATGTTCTATCTGACTTGTTTTGTTGAGTGGATAATGTTCGATATCTTTATTCATGATGTCCTCAATCTGAACTTGGGACATGTTTGATCCTGATGTTGACAACTCCATTTGATTGTAGGAGTTAAGAATCTGCTCTTTTTGTGTAACACAATCTTGTTCTAGATGAAGATCATCTATGTGTCCATTCATAGAAAGCATCTCATGGGTAGATGGAGGATTAAGTACTATGTGGATGTGATCATCTTGTGTGGATAGGAGAATATCCATTAGATCATTGTAGTATCTTGGAGATACAAATTCTTGATCTTGATTAATTTTGGAGTTGCTTTCGACATGCTTTGGATCAAGTTCTTGACATGGGGCAGCTTCAAAGGATGGATTTCTTACAAAGGATTCTTGGACATCGTTATTAGACATGGGGAAGTTTAAGGTTCCTTCAGCATCTGTAACCATGAGGTCAAAGGGGATCAATATGTTTTGGAAGGGACCATTGCTAGACCTTGGTGAAAGATTTTGATCATGCTTTGGAATAAATTCTTGAGATATGTCCTCTACCTCATAAGGTGATGTAGAGACATTTTCAACATGATCATAGGTCGATGGATTGTGCATTATGTCAATAGGATCAAATAACCCTAACACTCCTTGAAAGAGATCACTAAAAAGTGGCTCTTGATGTATGGTGAGTTTATCATTGGATTGTGTAGATACATCCTCAATGTGCTCCTTAATGGAGAGGTTTTAATCATTGTTTTCAACAATTGCAGTGGAGGGATTGTGAATGTCTTCAACCATAGCATTAAGTGATGTTGATATTTCTTGAATTGGCTCATTGTCAAGTTTTGATGGTGGATTTTGATCGTGATTCAAAAGTGACTCTTGACATATGTCGATTCGATCATTGGATAGAGTAAATGTGTGCTCAGTGATGGATTGATCTTGATCCTCTTTTTCAATAGTTGTCATCTTTTGTGTTTGTGCTCGTGTTGGTTGGGTAGCTTGAGAGGCTTGGGCAACTTGAGAGGATTGTTGCACTTGTTGAGCTTGTGTTGCTTTTTGCATGGCTAGATATTGTTGGAATCCCTTTTGAAAAGCAGCTTGCAATGTCGCGTTGTATTGGTTTGATGTGGTGGAAGTTGGTGGTGGTGGGGGTGGTGGTGGATTTAGAATCATGTTGGATGTAGTGACAAGTGTTTGAGGTACGCTCGGAGCGATCATGGTAGTGAGAGGTTGAGATGTGATGGGTGTGATAGTGGTGTTTGGAATGATTGAAGGGATAGTGATGGTTGGAATGAACGAGGTGATAGGTCCTTGGGAGACCGTATTTTGATTTGGGATCAATGTTGTTGTTTTATTAGATACCATCTGTTGGTGCGATGTCGATGGTATATTCAAAGGATTTGACGTGATGGTTTGATTGATGTTAGGTGAATTGATTTGGGTGGCGTGATTGGTGTTAGGTAAAGGGGGAAGCCCTAAACCAAGGAATGATGTAGGTAATGGTGGTGGAGATTTCCCTTGGCACAATGCCTCAACTATTTTGGAAAGTTCCGCAATTTGATCTCGCCAAAATTTTTCTTGATTTTGATCTTGACTCACTTGAGATAGTTGATTTGGCTTATGTTCAAGTGGTTTTGGCATGCATGCTTGTGGTTTTTGAATGGGATTATGGGAAAATTGACTTTGGATAATGTTCTGATTTGGGATGATGTTCAGATTTGGCATGATAGAATGAACATTGTTGGTATTGGGAATCATTTTTCCAAAGTTGTCCGAGTTAGGATTCATGTTTCAAAAACTTGCACTTGGTACATCCACATTTGGTTTATAGGGATTTGGTGGAATGATGTTGCTCGTTTGAAGACTCATGTATTGATTGTTTGGAGGATAGACTTGTAAGTTTGGACTTTGATTTAAATCTATCATGGGGAGATGTGTTCCAAAATTTAGATTGGGCATACTCACATTCATTGTGCTATTGATATTCATAGGAGATAGTGATCCTATGTATGGATGTGAGTTTCCATAATCCCATGATTTCGTGAGGCTTGGATAGTTTGGTTGGTTTGGACCGGTCATGATGTATGAATCTAGTTTATAATCCATGTTCTTCTTGTGTTTTGACCTTGTTATGAAAGTGAATTCTAAGGTTCTTAGGACCAATGATGATATGGAGGATGAAATGTGTAAATGATATGAGTGATGAACGTTTAGGAACTTTGGATCAATGCTAGACTTAGGGTTTGATGTTGATTTTGTTTGATTTGGATGATGAACTTGTAAACCCTACGATGTTGGATGTGATCTTAGGATGAATTTGTTCAAAGGATTGCTAATTTAATTAAATGTATGAAAAAGGACGCATTCCCATACATCTAACTAAACAAATGATTTTGATTTGGTTTAAGGATGTACCCAAGTCTAGAATGATGTTTGCAAAGATCTAAAGTTGTTTGTGGGATGATGTTGATAAATGTTTGAGGTGGATGAACTATTTGATTTTGATCCTAAGAGACTTAGAGAGACTTTGTTTACTAGGCGAAGGTATTGAAGAACACACTTTTCTCTAAGAGCAATCAAAAGACCAATATGACCAAAAGATATCAAGCACATGTGTGGGGTCCAATTTGTTATCTTTTGCTTAATAAGCTCTTTTTACCAAAAACACACTTCTTGATTAGGTTTCAAACTGAATGTCTAATGTCACAACTTCTTTTCATCCCACAAAGTGCTATATGGAAGTTCCAAGAAATCAGGACAAGGGTTGCCTAATGTTGACCTTTGTAAGAGCAAATTAAGATGTAAACCTAATTACTTAGGAACCTCTAAGGACATAGTCTCAAGGGTAAGCAATAGTTCTTGGGCTTTGTCAAAGGTATTTGCTCAAACTAAGGGGTTTGAAGTCTTGATGATGATGTTGAATGTTGGTTTGCAAATGTTTTCGATAAACACACTGTGTTTTCAAACAAGCAATGTAACATCCTAGCTTAATGGGTACATTTTTCTTAGTGGGCTTGCCTCATGCCCTTCATAGACGAGATGATTTTACATGCAACCAAGGAAAAATATAAAGGTACGATGAAATCCTAACCTCTATATTTCAACCAAGATCAGACATGGCAAGTAACTTCTTGGAATCTAAGTTCCAATGCACCACCTTGATAAACTCACTCAATGGATAAATAGGCCACTACAAAACAAGGGTTCTAGTTCAGACTTTCCGTTCGTGGAGATTAACCCATATGGAAAGAGTCCCCTTTCGGATCCATCTTGTCGGAGCCAACTGCGTGATTATGGCGTTTAACCAAAACCCACATTTATATCCCAGCTGGAAATACTCTTGGCTTTAGAGTGTTACCGGTTGAGTCGTCCCTTGGGTGAGTAATTTTTCCCCAAGGCAGGCCCTCTAAGATAAACAAAAGCAAGCAAAGACACAATCTGTAACTCGATCGATCTTTGACAGCACAAAGAAAGAGAATGTACGTGAAAATGCCCCTACTCACACTCGCACAAGATGTTCAATTTTTAAGCCCAAATTGAAGTGTTTCAAAGCAATAAAATGTATTTTGAGTGTTTCTCTTGCACCCTAGATCGCACGAAGTGCAAGGGGAGAGGATACACACTCAAAAGAAAAAATCACACAATTCAAACACTTGTTCATTTTATAACCTTCAAAGCAATTGTGAATTTGTTTTAAGCACCAAAATGAAGTGTGAGTTTTGCTTGTCCAATTTTTAACCTCAAACAAAATCTAGTGAGTTTGTCCTAAGATTCATTTTAAGCCCTTCGCAATGAAAATCAAATTCTTCGTTTTAGACCCAAATGAAAATTAGTGTTCTAAAACGAAAAGATAAACAACTTCGTGAAGTTGTGTTGATCAAACACTAAAGCGTTTAAAAACACATTGTGTTTTCAAAAAAAAAATTCCCCTCCTTTCGTTTTCGTTTGATAGCCTTCTCTTTCGCTTTGTACCTTTTCGCCTTCGCTTTCCCTTATACCTATAAAAGAAAAAGATAGATTGTGTGAGAACTCAATTTATTCAAATTTGACTCCAAACAACAACATGCTCCTAAGTGATGATAATAAAATGAAGATTTATTAATGATCCTAAAAAGGCATCACACTTGTTAATCTTTCTATCTCCTTTATCACAATCTTCATCACTAGAAATATTGAGCCAATGAACCAATTACCCAAGCATAAGTCCTTTTAAAAGCATCATCATAAATTTCAAATTTTAACTATGGTCATAATGATGAAAAATGATTCATAATACAAAAGTTAATAAATTATTTCAATGAATCAATTTAAAAGAACAAATGTTTTAAAAGTATTATCCCAATCAAGTATTTGATTATTTCAAAATAATCAAAATGATATGACAAACTTTTCCAAGTCCAAGAATTTTATCCACCATAACTCTTTCTAAAAGCGTCACCACAAGTTCTGATTTTTAAATGTGACCATAGTGGTGAAAAAAAGATTTAAAATCATCAAGCTAATAAAAAATGATATAACATGATGAAATACTGAGTTAAACTTATGAACAAATTGTCCCAAATCATCAAATTAATTATTGAACAACAAATGATATATGCTGCTCAAAGTAGACTCCAACTGCGCGCGCCTACAGATTTTAATTCTCCAATTTGGTGAGCATCTGTTGAACCTTGCAAAACATTCATTCAAAATCATGATCAAGCATATATTGGTCAAAATCAATAACACCACCTGACAGCAATTTGGGGAAATGCATTAATTTATTCACAGAAAATTAATACAGACAGATTTCAATTTTCAGAACGTCTTAATTGATTCTGACCAAATAACAGAAAAGCTTACCTCCAATTGATATTAACCATAAGTAGACAACTAGATATACCTTTAATTGATTCTACTGATGGTGTTACTTTGATTAAGTGCAAGCAGCTAATCATAAATCATGAGGACCTTTAAATGTGGCACCTATTCCATTCAATGCGGCTTGATTTGGTCTGGGCCTTTTCTAGGAAACAATGCACACAAACTTGTGGCAGTAGGTGATGACCTTAACAGACAGGGTCGTTTGTCTCTGATGAACGTCTCTTCATTTCTTTTCTCATGCCATCGTATCAACACAACAAGTGATTTGAAATATAGTGCAATGAATATGATGTTTAAACCGCCAGCCAAGCATTGACTTGGGACACCCTGTGCAGGGTGATCAATGCACCTGAATATGATCAAATCCACTAGATGCGCATAAGATCTATTCTAATGATATCTGCTTAGAGATGGCCTCGTACAGTCTTCATTTTCATTTATATTGACTGAAAAAAATAAAGCATTCCAAGCCTCTGTATTATCCGCAAGCTCTTTGAAACTGTTAGTAAAGTGAAAATATAAGTGACCAATGAAGTGCTAAGAGTTTAGAAAGTTTCACCGAGAGATATTTAGAAGGAGAAATATGTTTAAGTCTCTTATTTCTCTGGGCTTCATTGGCTGGATTGGGTTTCACATTTGTTCTGTTGCTGTGTGTACTGGCGCGGCTTCTACAACTCGCTCGGCTGGAGCCTCACTCACACCCTTGGTTTCCCTTCTCGAGGACAATTTCTACCGTGACCAACTACAGTGTGTTGTATTTGACAAGTTAGGAGTTGGAATACAAGTTGTCCATACAATTCTCATGCCACGAACTGCATGTGTGTATTTCAATCTGCTGTTGTTTATTTTAAATTTCTCAAGCTAATGGAATTGGTAGGTGAAAAAGACAAAAACAGCGACTAAAATCTTTTGAAAGCTTTCAAGCAAATACATTTGGCAGGCAGACAAATGAGATAAACGAATGAATTCTAAGAGAAGATTTTAAGCAAGTGCATCTGTCTCGTGTAAATCCGTGCCCCAGCAAATATAAATGGTCAGTGAAAAATAAAAGCTTGGAGAGAGCGTGGCAGACAGCCTTAAAGATGTGGCCTCGTGGCTGCAATGATTGTAAGGCCTTTGATAGGCATAAAGGTCGAATTCAAAAAGTTCTTTCACAAGGGCGCCAAAACTATTTTTCAGGTGAATGCATTTGGCCGGTGCCCTAGCTGTATTACACAACCTTCGTGCAGCATCCTCGCAACCTGCACCAAAATGAGAAGCGGGAAATATATTAATAGACTACTATTTTCTTTTTTTTTTAAATGAGGCGCAGACAAGGCATGTGAATTGTTTTTCAGTCCAGAAGAATGGAAAAACACGCGCGAACTATTTGACAGCTGAAAACGTGGCAGTACAGACAAGGCGTGCAGATGTGAAAGCCTAGACAAGGCGTGCCAACTGTGTTCTAAATAAAAAATAAATGTTGAAGCATAGTCAAGGCGTGTGAAATGTTTGACAGAATAACTCAAGAGATGTCAGATGTTGTAGTTGCAAGTGCCCAAGCAGACCTGTATGCAAAATGTGGATGCATAGACAAATAGACTGCAATGTTTTGCAATATATGCACCAAATGGATTCATTAAAAGCTTAAGGAATATTTGGAGAGGCAAAAATCCTCAAACTTTCGCCAACATCCTTGCTGCCCACCTGTAAAAATGAGAGCCTTGGAATAGGGTGTGGACATTCCTCAGAGAAAGAGTGAAGATGGACTTATAGGTGTATAAAGAAGGCATATAAATGCATTTAAACAATGGTGTAGCCTAAAACATAACGATATAGCATATTTTTGATAGAAGATAGTTGATATTTAAATTTTGTCATTGTCACCATTCACTGAGATTTGACTCAGCTATATTAGAACAATCCCTTCATAGTAAAAAAAAAAAAAATTGCATGGTAAAAATCTTTGGGAAAGACCTCAGAAAATTTCAAGCAAAGTATTAATCAACAATGGATAGAAATAAAGACTATGCTTTCCTATCCATGGCATGGATTGATAAAAAGGTATTCTACATAATGCCCTCCTTCTAGTGCCATTTTGTAGATGTCAAAATTTGCATTTGGTTAGTTTAAAATAAAACAACATTTCAACATCCCTATGAAATAATACATCATGTTCAAAATGCAAACAAATGACAAAAGATCTAAAGCAAAAGCATAAGAAAACATGATGCAAACTATCTCATATTGGATTGGTGTCACATGTGCTAGTGACCCTTTCCCAACCCTTGATTAATAGCTAAAATCATGATGATAAGACAGACAAGATCAAATCTCAAATGAAGAGAGTAACCTTGCAAGATTGTGAAGAGATTGTGAAGGATTTGCTCAAAGATGAAGCTTCTATTTAAAGATTTTCAAATGCTGAGTGTTGAAGAGGGACCAATGTGGGATTAAAGATTCTGCCAATGAGATAAGGACACTTGTCATCATGTGAGTGGTTGATGCATGTGCAAGATTTGGGAAGAGTGCCCATGAGAGGGAAAATTTGAATTCAAATTTGCAATAAATTTTGAGAGGGGGACAAGAAAAAAGAGAAATAAATGCCATGTTTGACTTGTCATGTTGAGGGAAAATGAGGTTTTAATAAATCAATAAAATTGATTTATTGTGCAAGTGGCTAGATCTAGATAATGCAAGTGGGATGGGATTAGCATTAGATTAGGATTAGATGATGATTATGCTGATTTAATGTTGATTAGATGATTTGACTTTCAAGACTTTGATAATTGATTTATTTAAATCAGAAAATGATGGAATATGATTTAGGATTTGATTTAAATGGCTTTTTGATTTATTATTAAAAGATTGATTATAATGCTCATTTGATTTTAAATAAATAACCTTAGGTAATGAGATTATTTAAATGGATGGATGAAGGTGATGAATGGATCTAATGCAACATCTAGTTCAGTTGATGAATGGACTTGATCAAATGCAAAATGTAAATTTTGCATGTCTACAAAAACAAGGGATAAAGAATCACTACCTTGAGTGATATCTACTACCTTATCTCCTTGGACTCATTCCTGAGCCAAGTGACTATGATTAGAAAAATGTAAGGTTTAACAATAATGACATAGTCTATGAACTAATATGTCTTACTATTTATGAGGATAATCAACATCACATAGAGCATATCGAGTTCCCTTTCACTACTTGGACCATCATCCAATCGTTCTATGGATAAATTGGATCTTCATCTAAAAGTAATGTTTCCTTAGATAATTGGGCTATTGTGGATGATAATGAGACTTATGTTGCCCCATATTGTGAGGGTAAATCTTGTGTGGACAATAAATTCATTGATACCCCATCAACATCACCTATTTTAGCTTCAAATTTTAGAGATGCTTCTTTGAAATCCTCTAGTGATGCATTGTAGTAGGGTCATTTATGTCTTTTATATTCAGTCCATTGGGACCAATTTATAATAGACATGTCTTGTTTGTTTCTAGAGTCCCTTATTTTTGATCTAGATGACACTATTAAGGATAACTCTTTTGTCCTTGTGGGTGGGTACAAAAAGATGGGGGAACAAAAAGAGGTCTTAAGTGGCCACTTTTTTCTTGAAATTAGGAAAGGCTGACCTTGGATGGGGAATTGAAGATAGTTACACTCAAAATTCTAAGATGCAACTAAAGCAAGATTCATAGTGCTCCAAATTTACTTTATAAACTACTATTTTTTTTATAATGGTAGAGATTAAGGGGTTCAAAAAGGGGAGCACATAAATTGTTCCTTTTAAAAAAAAACATAACATAGCATTTGGTGTGGCCCCCCTAAAATGTTAACATTTTTTTAGTATTTAAAAAATTGCTTCTATAAGAAATTAGCTAATAACATATAGTTTATCCTTGATTTTTATACTAATTTGTAATGAATATATGATTTTTTACTTATTTTCAAAGTGGACACATCCTAAAAAATAGAAATTTGAGCATGCTCCCCCAAAAAAATTGAAAACCGATCAAAATAAAAAATTTATTTGAATATGTGTAGAATGGAATCTAGTTTCTAAAAAAATAATTTATTTGAAATTTTGATGAAAGGTTAAAAAATAAAGTGAAAAATACCAAACATTGATTTTTGATTAAAAACGGAATACACTAACAAAAGAAATTAAAGATGAAAACCTTAACATACTCAAACCGTGAAAAAAATTGCATGGTTAGATAGCTAAGAGAGAGCTTAACATTACCATAGTGTTTTTTCAACCTGACATTGCAATGCGTGCAAACCTAATGGGGAGCATGCTTGAGATTATGTCAAATTTTTTTAATTTGCAAAAACACATTTTTGGATGTTGGAAAGTCACTCCAAGCCTTTGGGTTGGAAGCCTAAGGAAAATCCAAGCCAAAGGCTTGGAAATTTCCAAAGAAATCAAAACTGCAAGTGCATTATAACATGCTCACATTATGTCAATACTTTCACAAAACACAAGAACGTTATAACACACTCGCATTATGTTTTGCATTGAAATTTTTTCTCTTTTTTTCTTTATGTTTCTCTTTCTCCTTCTCTATCATTGAAACTATATACATTAAATAAACATATAAGTTGGCATTTACATATGTACATTTACTTTCTTATACTTTCAATTATATTTCATGTATATAGTTTCAAGATGTTTGAGAGTGGTTCGGATCTCTAGGAGTTATAATGAAAATTATAGTTTTTGAAAGATCTTATAATTTTTCAAACTTACTCAAATTTGAATAATTAGCATGTCAAATTTTAGTAATCAGGAGGTCAAATTCAAAGAATCAACAAGTTGTATCATCTTTCTCTTTATGTCACTCATTGTTTATCCCTTATTCTCTAGACCTCTCTCCCACTATCTCAATCCCTTTATCTGACTCTCTCTCTCTCTATCTCTCTCTCTCTCTCTCTCTCTCTCTCTCTCTCTCTCTCTCTCTCTCTCTCTCTCTCTCTCTCTCTCTCTCTCTTTGTTTCTCTCTCCACCTCTTGCTCCCTCTCTAATTCCCTCTCTACTTCTCTCTATATCCCCTCTCCCTCAATCACTCCCTATTATTCTCTCTCTCTATTGCTCTCTATCTCACCTCTCTCTCCCTCCCTCTCTCCTTCCTCTCTACTTCTCTCTATCTCCCCAATCCCTCTTCATCTATCACTCCCTACCACTCTATCTCTCTCTATACACATCTCTATCTCACCATAATAATGATTAACACATTTAAAGACTTCATACATGAATTTCTAGAAGTTTACTTGGATGATTGGATTGTTTATGGACTAGTAAAAGATCATGTATATGTACTTTGCATGATTTTGAACAGATGTGGGAGCATGTAAATTTTATTAAATTTGAGGAAATGTGTCTTTTTGGTACCCTTTGGAACTCTATTAGGCCATATTATATGTAAAGAGGGATTAAGGGTGGATCCTATGAAATTTCCCCTAATACTAAACTTACCACTACCAAAGAATGTGCCAGAAGTTAAGGCATTTTTAGGATATAGATCAGTATTGCCACACCATTATAAGATCCATTGAAGAAGAAAAGTAGGAATATTGAATGGAATTAGGAGACCCAAAAAGTATTTAACATATATTAAAACAAAAGATTGTGGAAGCACCAATCCTCATTTTCCCATATCAGAACAACTCTTTTCATGTCCATGTAGACTCTTCCAGTATTGCCATAGGAGCAATGCTTTCCCAACCCAAAGGGAAAAAGGACCACCCCATTGCATTTTCTAGAGAAAAGTATGTCTTGGAGAAGAATTATACTACCACCGAGAGAGAGGCACTGGCTATGTTCTACGCACTACAAAAATATAGATACTATCTACTATCCACCCCATTCACTTTCTTCACTAACCATGAACCTATTAAGTATTTACTTAGTAAACATGTCACACATTGACGAATATGAAAATGGTTGCTACTATTCCAATAATTTTATTTCATAATTATGGTGAAACCAGGTAAAAACAACCAAGGACTAGACTACCCTAATTGAGACCAGAGAAGAACTAAACACTCAAGGAGATCTCCCTAGTGCACATATGTTTCACATTAAAGTGGTATCAAAGGAGTTACATGATATTATCATCTTACTTTCTATAGGTGAATTACCTAAAGATATCTCATTGTAGGAGAAGCAATCACTCATGCGGAGGGCTACCCCATATACTTTAGTTGAAGGTGAGGATACACTATTTAGGTAGGGATGATATCTTGAGAAGAGTGGTGTTAAAACATGAAAGGAATTTAATCCTAAAGGAAGCACATGAAGAAGTTGCAAGGGGGAATAACTATGATGAAACCATAGCTAGGAGGGTGCAACTTGTA
>VDFB02271358.1:733341696-733385101 GCA_007258455.2 Sequoia sempervirens | reverse complement strand
CGGTTATCAGGGGACACCTACCCGTGAGTACCAGGGGACACCTACCCGCGAGTACCAGGGGACACCAGCACACAGAGGGTCAGCACCCGATTCTCCGCAGAGGTCAGATGTGGGCAACTCACAGTAGAGCAGACAGATGCAGGACATTAGTTATTTTTGGCAGATACAGGATGGGTGGTTTGTTCATATCGCCAGAGAGCAGATGTGATCCACATCTCTGGATTTTGTACCTTATTATGCGATATATGATGGAGATGTATTGTATTCTGACATTGTATTATTTTGATTATATGATGGCTTATATCGACATTATGTAGGATGTTTTCTTTATGCAGCTATATGAGATGATTCATGATGTGATTCTGCATGCATATGGATGATTTATGGTTTTATGCTTTATGTTTTTTATGGATGGATGATTTATGATTGATGTAAACATTTCTATGATGTATGATGTATGGATGCACATGTTTATATGATTTATGATGTATGATTGATGGATGTACACGTGGATGGACGATTTATGCATGTTTATATGATGTATAATGTATGATTTATGGATGCACATGTTTATATGATGTATGATGTATGATTTATGGATGCACATGTTTATATGATGTATGATGTATGATTTATGGATGCACATGTTTATATGATGTATGATGTAATTACATGTCAATAACGACCGTTATGAGGATGTGGGTAGGCGATAGGCGGATGGAAGATTGCATTTGCCAAAAACAACCATTAATATCCTGAGAGGGAGAGGACCGACAAGAGGAACAACGAACAAGAGTACTTGCACAACCGAAATCATAAGCCGTGGTTATGATGGAAATGAAGGGTGCATGCAAAGTGATGGAAATGCAGTGAAAATGAGATTTTGCCATCTTTGGAGCATTGATTTTTACTATAGCGTAGGGTACCAAACACCTTGATATAGAAGACCAAGGTGAGCAAGTACTCTACGCATGAAACAAACACAGCAAACAATAAGGTTATCCCAACACCCCGAGGTCATGATGACCTCGGTCAGGCTTGGTGTTGTAATAACCAAAAACACACAAAGTTGTCCCAGCGTAGCACAAGACCTAGAGATCTCGGGGGGTCTTACGAGGGACAACCGAGAAGACAGTCGATAAAACAAAAGATCAAGGTATGCCCCCATTTCAGCAGGTCAAAGCACGCCTTGGTATGATGGACCAAGGTGACCTTGACAAGTGATAGGAAGGAACCCAAAATGATAAACAAAATCTGAAAGCATGAAAAGATCAAAATCAAGACAATAGGTCCTTTGCCATAGGATCACAGTGATGGTCTGTTAGGAAGGGTTCATCCTGTTGAGACCAAAGGTGGATGCGAAATAAGGTGACCCAGTTGGCGTGGGATATTACCGAGGGACAAGATCTTGTAATGCAAAGGAATTCTGTTTGTTAAGAACCGGTAGATGTGGGCACAACTTGATAACGAAGCTCAAAATACTGTCATAACCTACAGACCTAGGGGCTCGGGGGCTGATCATAGATTAGCCTTGCCTACGTGAAAACGCAGAGCCCTCGTAGTTCCAGGAAAGACCATGGAAAAAATGGAAAGAAGACAAATGGTGACCGATGATGACGGACGAATGCCCCAGGGGTGAATCAAATGATCGACCTTGCCTACGTGACAGTGCAGGGGAAATGTAGTTCGACAAACAGACTCAACAAGATGGGACCTAGGTGAAGACCGACACGATGGATGATTCTACGTGATGACACGAGTGTGAATGACGTAAGCTCAGAGTGGGATACCGAAAAAAGCTCAGGAAAGGGGGATAGACTCGATGGGTCGTCCAATGCTCAATCAATATTTACCAAACAGTCCGAGATGAGATGGGTGAGGACAATAGTGCGGATGATGGCATACAATAACTAGGATGTCAGGTAGATAATGATTAAACCCTCTACGGATGA
Source organism: Sequoia sempervirens (assembly GCA_007258455.2). Taxonomy (NCBI): domain Eukaryota; kingdom Viridiplantae; phylum Streptophyta; class Pinopsida; order Cupressales; family Cupressaceae; genus Sequoia; species Sequoia sempervirens. The sequence continues at coordinate 733,383,149 of VDFB02271358.1, read as the reverse complement.
CGCCTGTTGCCAGGTTTTCACCATAGGACGAATTTATTTCTCTTGACTATTTTTAGATTTTTGACTTTTTTGATTTTTTTAGATTTTTTTAGATTTTTTTGATTTTTTTGGATTTTTGACCAGGTGGGGTAACCGAGCAGACTTAGGAGTAGAACTTTTTCAAATGCATGACATTGATAGGCTCGTCAAGGGGGTCTCCTTCAAGAGTAGTCAACCTGTATGCCCCTGATCCATATTTAGCAGCTATGATATAGGGCCCCAACCAATTTGCCTCAAATTTTCCTTTCTTGTCTCGGTCTTGCTGAGTACGTTGGTTCTCTTTAAGAACAAGCTCGCCCACCTGGAATTGGCAAGGATGAACCTTCTTGTTGTAATTACGCTTGAGGCGATTCTGATATGCTTGCAGATGATCGTAGGCCTTTATTCTGCGTTCGTCCAGTAACTCTAGCTGTGCAAGCCGTGCAACACGAGCATCCTCTTCGCTGATGAGGTTCTTAAGAGAGATTCTCAATGATGGGATTTCAACCTCGATTGGCAAGACAACTTCGGCACCGAACACCAGAGAGTAGGGGGTGGCGCCTGTTGGGGTGCGGATGGATGTGCAATATGCCCAGAGGGCAGGATGAATGTGGAGGTGCCAATCTCGTCCAGTGTGATTGACAACCTTTTTGAGAATACGAATGAGGGTTTTGTTGGTCGCTTCCGCCTGACCATTACCCTGGGGGTAATAAGGTGTTGACCAACGGTGCTGAATATGGAAGGTTTCGCATAGGTGTTTCATGGCTTGGTTCTTGAATGGTTTGCGTTGTCAGAAATGATGGTGGATGGGATACCATATCTGCAGAGAATATGGTAAAGGATGAATTTGGAGATCTGAATGCCGGTGATTTGTGAGAGGGGCATTGCCTCTACCCACTTGGTAAAATACTCAGTGGCGGTGATTATGAAGGTATGGCCGTCGGATGATGGTGGATGAATCTTGCCAATCAAGTCGAAACCCCATTGAGAAAATGGCCATGGTGCCAGGAGGGGCTGAAGATCTTGTGCTGGAGCATGGATTAAATCTGCGTGTTGTTGGCATGGAAGACACTTTTTCACAAACTCACAAGCATCATGTTCCAACATAGGCCAATAATATCCAGCCCGTAGGATCCTTTTGGCTAAAGCCATACCATTTGAATGGGCTCCACAAACACCGCCATGTACCTCCGTTAATGTAGTATGGGCTTCGGTCTCATTTAGACATCTAAGGAGGATTCCATCATACCCACGACGATAAAGCGTATCTCCGACGATGACATATCGAGAAGAGCGATGGATGAAGGATTTGCGTTGGTTACGGGTAAGGTCCGGGGGTATAGTGTTATCACGGAGGTAGGTATAGATGTCTTGGTACCATGGGGAGGTGGGACCCACAATTTTGCACACCATTTCAGTCTCAGGGATATCGTATGCTGGGATTAATAGTTGTTCTACAAGAAACTCGCACTCTGTTCGATCCTTGGGCATGTCCAGGAGGGAGCCGATAGTGGCCATCGCATCAGCTGCTTTGTTTCGTACCCTGGGAATCTGTTCAAATTGTATGGAGGTGAAGTATTTCTTGAAATCGTCCACCATGCGCTTGTAGGGTAACAACTTATCATCCTTGGTCAGAAACTCATCATTAACTTGCCTAATGACTAGCAAGGAATCACCGAAGACTTTCAACTGAGTTATGTGCCACTGTTTGGCAATCCTAAGACCGGTGAGGAGAGCTTCGTATTCGGCCATGTTGTTGGTACATGGGAACGCTATCTTGAATGACTTGGGAATGTAGTCACCTTGAGGGGTAACTAATAAAATTCCTGCCCCCGATCCATTATGTGTATATGATCCGTCAAAATATAGTGTCCACATGGGGGTTTCCTCAACTGAAAAGACTTCCTCATCAGGGAATTCTATGATCAATGGGTGAGTGTCAACTAGAGGAGCTTTAGCCAACTAATCTGCAATTATCCCACCGGGCGTGCCAGAAATGTGATAGGTCGAAATAGAGTGTTAGAAATCAAGCAACAAGCCAAAAGGAGTGCAAATAAACAACTTAAAACAACCTACACTTCAAGATTAGCCTAAGTTGGAAACAAAACAAGACAAAGCCACAAAATGGAACTTTATACCTTGTGTTGAGTTGATCCTTTGGTTGGCCCTTCGATCTTTGATGTGTATGCTCCTTGGATGGCAAGATGCAAGCTAGATGAGGATGTGAAGATGGATGCAAGTGGATGAAAATGTGAAAATGGCTAAGTGAGATTGAGAAACAAAACTACAAGAGTTTGGCTAGCAAAATGATCTCCCAAAATGAGAGAAAAGAGGGGGTATTTATAGGATTTTGGAAAATCCTAGGGAAATGGATGGCCAAGATTGATCCACCAAATATCAAGATGTAGGGCTAAGGTGAGTTGAGAACTCACAAGCCCTCACATCTTGACATGTGGCATGTGAGATAGCCCTAAAAGGTGAAGTGGACATGAGGTGGAAGGAGAAGGACATGACATGGAGAGGGGTACAAAGCACCTTAGGATTGGACAAGATCTCCTCATAAAGGAGGTACTTGTCCCATGTGGGTGAGAGGACATGTGAGGAATTAAAAATTCCTCAAATAGTCCCTATGGGGATGAGAGAAAGAATAAAGAATGAATAAAGGACATGTGGGGAGAAGTGAAGGAATTAAAAATTCCTTTTGGGGTGCCTTGGGGGATTAAAAGGTGAATTAAAAATTCTCATGGGGAAGGGGGATGCCTTGTCCAAAAGGAGAAAGCCTTTAATAAGGTTGACTCAAGGACATGTGCCATAAATAGGATGAGGATTAGGTTAGGCTAATCAAATGATTAAGGTTGTGCAAGTACCCAGTTAGATAGGTTAATGACTGATTAGAAGCAAGTGGGAAATTATGGAGGATGTGACCTTAATGATGATTAAGGGTGTGCACATGCTAACCCTGGTTAATTAGAAGAAGATGAAGTATTTAAAATGGATTAAGGACCAACTTGCAAAAGTTGGAGGATGTGACCATGAGAGAGAAAAGATGAATTAAAAATGAATTTTAATTCAAAAGAGGAATATGACTAAATTAAATAAAAGGGCATATTTATTTAATTTAGAGGAGGAAGAGGGGCAAAGTATTAAATTGAATACTTTAGGACCTTTGTGCAAGATGCAGGGTATTAATTAAACACCTAGTTTAATTAATATTGACAAAGGGGATGAGCAACTGGATGAACAGGGAGACACGTTTGATCATATGGAAGTGATCAAAATTAGACGTCTACAGGTGGCATCCCTGTAAAGAAGGCCATTAAGAATAAAGAGGTGCAACAATTGATCAGAGCAACCCTTGATAGTTGGAGCATGAACATGAAGATAAGATTCACAAATGATGGAGTTCACTACACCATAATGGGGATTGCGTACAAAATCTATTATGCCAACTAGGAGGGCTCAACCATTCCCACTGCAATTCACACAGCCTACCAAATGGTGGTGGAGGGTAAATATTTCAATCTCTATGAAGTCATGCAGAAGCAACTGATGGAGAACATCCAAAAGATAAAAAACTCCAAGTACCACTTCTGGTATGACACATTGTTGATTTTTTTATTTTTTTTATTTCTTGAGGAATTACCAAACTTCAAAGGAAAAACCTGGTAACAAAACCAAATAGTGGCAACTCAAATCAAATAACACATTCACCAATACTCAAACACTAGTCCTATAAAGTTGTATATTGGGGGATCTTCAAGACTTTCCAAGAAAAAATGAAAGAAAGGGAAAGGATAACCCATGAGTCCACCACCTAATACACCAACACCATAACCTTCATGGTGGATTAGGACTACACCTATATGGAAGCAGTAGAACCATGCATAGTTTGGGTATCATGGCTACCCTATAAGCTCACCACGCAAGAGGTAGAAACTTATGTTGTTACCCTTCTAAGCCAACCTAAGGATCCTAACATAGAGAATTTTGGAACTTATAAAGAGGTAATGGAGATCATAATCAACAAAGAAGGATAGGAAAAGCTAGAGAAGAGCAAAGACAAACTCCAAAAATAGTGGGGAATACTAGAAAGGGGTTTGATCAATTCTCTACTACTACAACACAATCAAAACCTTCCTCTGCACGGAGGTTAGGGAGGCTCCAGAGCACCTCACTGGGAAAATAAGAAGGCACCACCACTTTTACACAAATAGTATCTACACCAGGGAAACCACCACAAGTCACCCCACAAAAGAGACCTCGGAAAGCAAGGCCCAAATAGATGGAAAAAAGGAAAATTCATAAGGAGAGGACATAGGAAGAAGTAGAAGAAGTAGAAGTAGAAGAAATTGTAGAGGATGAAGAAAAGGTCAAGCAACCTCTCAAAAGGAGGAAAAGAGGGTAGAAAAATCCAACAACCACTCCTTGGATAACTCTGGAGCAACCCCAAATGCCAATTGGCATCTTGGCGACTACAAATGCCATCCTCCATTTTGGAATGATATCATAGATACTGAGCATGTATGAAGAAGATGATGAAGAAAATAAAGGTAGGATAATACAATTCCTTCTTCAGTGTACGCAAATCAATACAACAAAGGCATGGATGAAGCAATGAAAGACTCTTCAGAGGAAATAATCACCACAATATGAGAAAAAAGGACTAAAGAACTCAACAAAGAAGAATAAATAAGGGAGAAGGGAATTTCCATGGTAGCCCTAGCATCACCAAAGAACAGAAGTAGGCATTGACTCAAGGACAAGCCCAGGAACTCCACACAAAGCACAAAGTAGACAAACTCATGGATGAGGATTCAGAGAACCTAGAAAAGATCCAAAAATAAATTGAGGATGAGACTAAAAGGCTCTATGAAGAGATGATCAAGAACACTATGGAGAATGTAGAAATATCTTCTCCATCGGAGACTAGCCCCACCAGAAAATAAGATGATCAGAGTAAAGATACCACCATCAGGGAGACATCTACTTCCACCCCCACAATCTTTTCCATCAAAATTTTTCTAGTGCAACAACAACAAATTCTAGTAGTACCATCACCACAAATTCTATAGGTACAAATGGTAGGCTCACAAGTTGATTTATCTATCATTTCCCCACTACAAAAGATACATTTAGGAGACATTCTCCATTCCATCGTAAGGGAAGAACTGTTCAGTGAAAATGTGAGCACTATGGAGCAATTACAGGATGTAGTAGATACATTGCAGAAGGCCATTCCCCACCTTCCATAGGATACTTCACTTCCCATGCCCCAACAACTCAAACAGTTGGTGGATAGCCTACAAGGATATTTGGCCACCCCTAAGAAAAACATAAGGAAAGAAGCACAAGAGGAGGTAATAAATAAGAAAATAGAATAATATACCAAGAAGTGTGTTATCACACATTTCAAACTGGAGGAACATTTCAAAAAAATGGGTGACATTATAGGGATAATTTACCATTTTTTCTTAGAGTGGCCTACCACGACAAGGGGTCTAAAGGACCAAATAGTCCAACTAGAAAATTGGATAGCACAAGTGACTCAAAATTATAACCCTCTCTAGGGTAGGGATGGCACCATAAGGGCCCAAGTGGAAACTCTCCACAACTAATTACAACAAATCCAAACCTAAAGGGAGTAGATCAAGGAACAATAAATAAAATGAGGGAAATTTTCAACAACCAGATGGCCCACCTATTAGGGATAATGGGGGAAGCCCAAGAAACAACTAAAACTATTCAAATTCTTGATAGTCTAGCTAAGGTAGAGGTAGTCCAATAATTTAGATTTAGAGCCACATATCCACTCTATAGTAGGAAAAAAAATAGTAGACCAAGTCATTGAATCACCTAAAATGAGCATGCAAGCATCTCCTTCCCAATTAAGAATCTTGTCTTAAGGACAAGACATCATTTTAAAAGGGGGGATGATGTTAGCAGGTCAAGGTTCGAAATAGACCTTACTACAGGCTATCGCAAATGGGTTGTGATGGAAGAAAGAGACATTAGATTTAATTAGGATTCATGTCAGTTCATGGGAGAACATATATGTAAATGTAAATCATATGTGGATATATATATATGGACATGTATAGGGATATATATATATATATATGAGAATAGAATACGACCTACCTTTTGTGTATGATTATAATATAATTTAAGGAGATATAAGGGTTGATCTATGCATGTGTTATGAATGGATGACATTTGACTTTTTTATTGTTAACATAGTAGCTATTATTTGTTCATCTTAATAACTTATCGTAAATTCATATTTCTCTTACTCTATCCTTCAGGGTATAAACTAACTACATAAGAGGTCTTGGGGTATAGATCTCTAGTCTTTACTTACCCATTATTCTTGCCAATAATATCATCACATCCATTTAGCTCTCCATATTTTAAATAAACCTTTATTGCAAGGGTCTGAAGCACCAAGGTTTGAAAATTGTAATGGAAAAGGGGACCCACAATCTCTTGTTTATGTGTTCATTATGTTGTATAATGATTTTATCTTCTAGGACACATTTCTAGGAAAATATTTCCCACAGTCACTAAAAGACACCACACTGGACTAGTTTCTCTCTCTCAGATACTTCTATCTATACTTTTGATCAAATGGTAAATTAATTTTGAAAACACTTCCAAGAAAGCATTGGTTTCCAAGTCACTTTCACTAACCTCATCTATCGCAATCAAGGACTTGCTAAAAAAGTAACTGATTTCATCTTTCAATATCAATCACTCTCTTTTTGAACACAAATTCCCTATATGCTCCCCAATTTTGATGTACAATCAATATTCATCAAAAACTTGCAACCAACACTTAGGGATAAAATATTTCTCATGAAATATAATTATTTTGTACATCTATGTACTAGTTACATTGTGTGATTATCAAAAAAATGTGACTCAATGTGGGGGATCCTCCTCATCTCTTCACTTCGATAATCAAGGTGGTGCATCTTCTTCTAAAAGTTTCAAGAGAAATAAATCTCCTAATCAAGCTAACTTAATCACCATTCCTAAAACTTCTCGGGTCCCGATAGTAACACCTCAAATACGAAGGTAGTTTTATTTTAACTATTTGATATATATTATAGTATTATGTAAGAACTCTTGAAAGATAAATTAATAATCCTTCCAAAAATAATACTTTTTCATTTAGATAAGCCATACCTAGTTTGGTATGATGAAAAAATGTTATGTCAATATCACTATGTCCCTTGACATGATACAAAGAGATGTATGCATCTTTGACATATTTGTTGGTGTAATTAATTAATTAATTATTACACTAGCACAAGTTAACCTAGGTCTTGCATTTAATCATTTAGTCCTAGGTTGCAATTATTTAATAAATGGGATAATATTTCCTTCCTAGTTTGTGGGATAAGATTCCTTCTAGAACTTATCTCATCATTTAATGATCATCTCCATAGGGTTCACATGTTGTTAGATTATAACACTTGGAAACATCTCATGCATATTAGGTTTTAACTCTTCCCTATATAATCAGGCATCTTGTTCATTTGTAACATATCATATCAATATCATTTTCATCATATCAATAGAATCTTTAATCAGCATTCCATTGTTGCAACACTTCTCTTTGTGGTTGATTATATTTCATGGCTAAAGTCCTTCATTGAAGATTTCAGAGCTTCAGGGGTTGTGCAATCCATCATCTCAACATGGTATCAGAGCTAGTCCATTGAAACATCAACCCTAGATCCAAAAATTTTGGAGTGCAAGATTCAACAGGCTTGGAGTTTTATATTGCAAGCTAGTTGGCTCTACCCGAGAGCCAAGCTGATTTCTAGTGTAGATCAGGCCCTTTCCGACCTTTCCATTACGTCCAACAGGCCTCAAAACCCATATATTGCCTGTTCATTCATCAAAATCGGAGACAAATCATCCGAGAGCCAATCGAGGTATTATCTAGGGTTTGCATTTTTTGTACAAATCCGTACAATTTTGTAGAAAAAAATCCCCCTTTTAGTCCTCTATCAAGGAAATTTTTTTTTAGAAATATCAAAAAATAATTTGGCTATTTTTCGGGCATTTTTTTCTATGGTATTGGCAAAAATTAATTTCTGCAGAGTTCGACCTGCAAATATATTATAAGGTCGGCAGAAAAATTAAATTGGTGGCTATAGTTTTTGTTTCGTCAGCTTTGATTTATTTTTGCAGGGTTTAATTATTTTTATATTGGATTTTTTAATTCAAATTTGAATTGCAAATAAATTGCAATATTCAAATTTGTCGTCGGCATTTCACCGACCGCCGCAGTCACATCGGCCCTATCACATTGGTTGACGTCATCACTGCAGGCTTCCCGGCAACTAGAGTTCTTCATTCACCGACCGACCACCGTCCTATTCCCCGAAGTTCATTCCTGGTCACCGGCAATGTCCATTCTTTGTTGAAGGTTTACCGCCCGCCAACAAACGCCCCTATCACACAACCATCGGTCCCATCAGAACCGAGGGCTCCGTCGAACCCTGAGCGGTGCATCCTCTGCCGGCCGCGCCACCCGCTTTGCCACCTTCTCACCGCTTTGACGCCACCATCCGGGCGGAGGATTTTTTTTGGCCAGCACCCTAGCCCCATGGTCACATCAACAACCAGGGGATTTTTTTTAAAAGCCCAGGTGCTCTATTTTTGCACCTGGTTAGCCAGTCCACATCCAATCATGCAGAAATCTTTTGGAGGCCGTATCTTCCACATACGATATCGAAAATTAGCAAATGATATACCGTTGGAAAGCTATTGAAGTCTACTTTTTAGTGGTGTACTCTATTTTTCAAGATTCTACTGTCATCAAATATTTAAGTCAACTGAATTCATCCTTCCATTATGGACTCAACTACACACATCTTCACATCAGATTGTCAGATTTCAGTCATTCCAGTGGCATTCCAGAGATATTTCAGTGTTTTTTTTCATCAATCCAGTCACCTTCTTTGGTTTTAGCTCCAAGTATCTTTTTTTTAATTTTTTTATTCTTGAGACATCCTAAAGATGGAAGAAGAATTTCTTGATCTCAGAGGCATATTCTTAGTTGTATATCTATCTGGAAGTCTTCTCTTTGTCGTTGAAGGTCAGTGTCTTTGTTTTCTTGGAGAAATTTTAATTATGGGGCTTGAATATTATTCTCCTTTGGTTATGTTGCACAAGGGTAACTATCAGCAATGGTGAGATGAGATCTACCACCATCTTCAGTCACTTCATCTATTGCCTCATCTATATGGTATCATTCCTTGTCCAAGTGAAGGTGTTCAGAAATTTGATTGGAGTTGCAGTAGGTACACTGTCTTGGAGATCATTGCTATGCAAGTTGATTCTGATGTTTTGAATGATATTGATCATTGTGATTGTCCTCACATCCTTTGGATTAAGCTTTGAGAGATCTATGGAGATTCAGATACTCCACCATTCCCCGGTGGTCATGATTCAGAATGTCATGCTTCAAATTAAGTTCCCCATCATGATATTGTTGTGCAGGAGGTTGATTGCCTTGATCTTTCTGAATAGGTTGACAAGGTTCCTTTCGGTGCTTCTTCTTCATCAAAGACAATTGGTATCCCTTCACATTTAGTGATTCCTTGTCCAGAATCATTGATTAAGGCTTCCACTATCATCTTTCATCAGGACACATTCACTTTTTCTGACTTGACATCACAAGATGGCTTTGTTTCAGGCATCATTGACTTGGCTACTTCTATAGGTTTGGAGAAAATTCTTGAGGGGATATCACTCCTCTATTTAGATTTGGCTTTGGATATTTTTTTTGAGTCTCCTCATTCCTTTGTCTCGATCTTGATTGGGAATCCAGAGACTATCTTGGAGGCATTTGGTTTCTCTTCAGATATTTCATATCTGAGACTTCTTCCCTGTCATTCCATTCAAGACATGAGGTTTCTTCAGTATCCACCATTGGATTTGTTTCAGACTTCTTTCAGTGGTTTTGAGGACACTTCATTCAGTTGGGGATATCAAGTCTCCATCACATCCATCATATTCATCCTATCTTCATCTTTGGATATTGTTCAGCATCAGTTTTTGCATCGACCTGGTTTGTCACTCTCTTCATTGATTGTGGCATCTTCATCTTCAGGCAAGGAGATATTTGAGTAGAGTTCTGAGACATCATCATCCATTTTCATCCTTCCTTCCTTCAATTCCTATCCAGAATGGGAAGCATCTCTGCACTTGCAGTTGGTTTTGTTTCTTTCGAAAGGGAGACAAGTTGTTTGTCGGCATTGGATCTCATTTTTTCTTCAGACACTTACCTTTCTTGTAGGTGATCTCATCTTCTGGGGGGGCTATATAGTCTCTCTATTGTATCCATGTGACAGATGGTGTACTTGGGGGGTATTTGGGAGTCCTCCTTCCTTCCCATTCTCACTTTTTCATCTCCTTTTTGGAGAGGGATTTTGTTCCTACTAGGTTTTCCCCTTTTTCTCTGGTTGTGGGAGATTCTTCTGCATCTTCATGTACATGGGTACCTAACATGGCCTTGCAGCTAGGACCCATCATCATCATCTTGCATAATCATTGCATTTTCCTCCCTAAGTTGCACTTATGGGGGGGTGTTGGTGTAATTAATTAATTAATTATTACACTAGCATAAGTTAACTTAGGTCTTGCATTTAATCATTTAGTCCTAGGTTGCAATTATTTAATAAATGGGATAATATTCCCTTCCTAGTTTGTGGGATAAGATTCCTTCTAGAACTTATCTCATCATTTAATGATCATCTCCATAGGGTTCACATGTTGTTAGATTATAACACTTGGCAACATCTCATGCATATTAGGTTTTACCTCTTGCCTATATAATCAGGCATCTTGTTCATTTGTAACATATCATATCAATATCATTTTCATCATATCAATAGAATCTTTAATCAGCATTCCATTGTTGCAACACTTCTCTTTGTGGTTGATTATCTTTCATGGCTAAAGTCCTTCATTGAAGATTCTGGAGTTCAGGGGCTGTGCAATCCATCATCTCAACAATATTGTCCAAGACCACATTGATAATTGCACCATATAGATCAATGATAAGAAAAAAAATGTAAATAAATATGTTTCCAAACCTAATCAGTAATTTTAAATTTACACTAATCCTTTTCATTCTCATTGAATGAATTGTGTACCCAACACAACTTCAACATCTTCTACATATTTACAGTACATACACATGGTTGATGTCGTGCCTATTTATTTGAAAGATCATGACCTAAATTTATCTGATGTGTCATTTACTTCAAATGATCTTCCATATGATGAGGAATATACTCCTCTTTATAGCCCTACTCTTTTTAATTAGAAGACCATCAACAGTGTTCTTATTGATCATGCTTGCAAGGTAAATATTATCATAAAAGAAATATTATTTATCAATGACTTTCATAAATATAAGTATGATCAATCTCTTGTGAATTCATACTAATGATGGTATTTATTTATCTCCTATCGTTCTATTACTTTGTTGGTCCAAGTTGGACCCAAGTCAATAGACACCACATTTGCTATGATTCTTGAATTTGATATCTTCAAAGTGAAACTAGGAATTTCATGGCTAGCTTCCATGAAAGTGGTTCCTTCAATAGTCCAAAAATTCTTGAAATTCCCTCATAATAATTTTGTGCATACTATCCAAGACATTAGATACAAACCAATAGTATCTCGTGTGGGATTCTCTTTAGACCACTTTTGTCCTACTCCACTAGGACCTTTGTTGGATCATGGAAATTTACTTTTTAAATCTTATTCAAAGTTTATAGTGATTTACTCAGCTTCCTCATTTGTGGCCCCATATTCTAATCATGTGGTTTCTCTTTTCACGTTTACTCCATTATAACAACACACTTTATCCTATATGCCTTTCTCTTTCGGAGATAGAGATAAGTGTGCTCCCTTGGGTAGACCTCCCCTACCATTTAAGAATTCAAAGCCCTCAATGGTTTCCTCAGCTCCTCTGACTATTCCAATAAGAAAAAGAGTAAAGGAACTTATTTTTTCAAAGTATTATCCTCGAGTATTTTGTTAGCTTGTAGTTCCTATTTGGTACCTTAACTTGTTTCATCAAGGAAAGGAAAGAAGACTACTATGGTTGATTCCTCCCATGTATTGTCTTTATTTCATCCTCTAAGGGTATCTCATGTTCCTCCTAATTCTCAAAAAATGCAAGCTAGATTGTGTACACCCCTAGCATCTCCTGCTCCATCTATAAAGACTCTTCTTCCACAAATTTCAAAGGTGAAGACAACTCCACCTTTGAAACAAGATTCTTTTGAGTCATCTCAAATATCTATTCTGGGTTCACATAATTGTCGAAACAATATTGCACATAATTGTAAGCATCATAAGTGTGCATTATCTCATGAAAATGTTGCTTTGAGGATGAATGAAGATGAAAATCATCCTCACATATGACCACCTCATGACTTGGTTATGCCCAAATCTTCTTCTTTCTCTTATCAACCATCAACTAAAGTATCTTCTACTCCATCTTCAATCCCTCTTAAATTAACCTTGATGAACCTCATCATAAAATGGTTCAAGTGTGCATTTCTCCTTTGATGGAACCACCTTTAATTACAACACTTCCTAAAATTTCACCTTTCATTGAGCCTCTAGATATGGCTAATACCGAGCTCATATTTAGTATTGCTCTTGTTGCACATCCTGCTTCACAATGCACTCACCATCAAGCTTTCTCAACATCCTCAAAACTACCATGGTTTATGTTAACATCCATCATCAACAACCTAAGAACAAGTTTGAGCAAGGTCCCATCTCATAATTTCATAAGAAGAATCATAATATACCTTCTTTGCTTCATTATGACCTTTCTTCATCAGTTCAAGTCTCACAAAATAATCTTTCTATGTGCCTTCTACTACTCATCCTCAAGAGTTTAGAAATTAAATTCTAATTTCTTCTAGTCTTACAATGCATTCGTCACACTCTCCTCCTGAAAGATGTATGTTTGAATCATTGGAGGATATTCCAATGTTTTCCATGATCTTTACAAAATCATTGGCAATCACTTCATAAGATATCCAAGATGATAATGTTCTCACAACTATATCCTTGGCTCTTGATGTAGGTAAGATGTCTAGCACTATTTTAGTGGTACTTCCTTTGCATGTTCAACTTCCCTCTACATATGACCAAGAGTGGGAAACTGATGATTTATTAGAGGAAATCCCCTAAAGTAGTACATTCCTTATCTTTAGGAGATTGTTTTGGTTGATTGTTTATATTCCCTCGTGCTTGCATGCATATGGTTTTTATTCTTACCTAGAGGAACCATGATACTCTTGTAGGTACATAGATACAAGGAAGAATTTTTTTATCAATTTTTATATATGTATTATCATTCTTCTATATAACATATATATTTATTTTATCTTTCTCTTATGGATAATTCAAAGTGTTTTAATACATTTAGATCTCTTCCATGTTAACCCAAAAAATATATTTGTTTTCATGTGAATCTCTCTCTCTCTCTCTCTCTCTCTCTCTCTCTCTCTCTCTCTCTCTCTCTCTCTCTCTCTCTCTCTCTCTCTCTCTCTCTCTCTCTCTCTCTCTCTCTCTCTCTCTCTCTCTCACACACACACACACACACTATATATATATATATATATATGAAATCACACTGACCCTAGGTACTTGGATCCCTTTTTGTTTTTTATGTAGTCAATGTTGTAGTTTCAATGTGGTATCCCTTGCAATGTGTGATGTCATTTAATGAGCACATGTTATGTTTTTCATGCTACAACATCTTGCTTTATATTTTTTCTCATTTTCTCTTCTCCTTAAAATAACTTACACTCCTTGAGTTATGCAAATTATTTTATGGGGGGGCTATCACAATACACAATCACATTCACATTGAAAATTAAAAATATTTTTAATCATTGTAGTAATGTGATAATATATAAACCAAAAAGTGTGGGGTAGCTCATTAGAATGTTGGTTTTCATATGTTTTATCATTTTTCATTATTGTCCTACAACACAGCTTGCAACAATCATGGCCTAATCAAATTGTTGCATGGTATCTAGCATAGCATAGCTTGCTAGCCATACTTAACATATTTTTATCAAAAATCAAGTTCTTTAATATTTAATCTCATAATTTTCTTGAATTTTTTCCTAGCATGTTTGTTTATAGCTAACATGTTTGTGGTAAAAACCTTTTAGCATAAAATAGATGTTTTATGCAAGATATCTTAGTCGTTTTGCATATCTTATACCTAGGGGCATATCCATGTAGAATGAAAGCTTTGAATTCTCCATAGTATTCTTAAATAATTTTCAAAGTTATCTTATTTATACTTTAACACACATATTCAGTATGGTGCATATTCCTGCTAAAGCGGGGGGAAATGTAGTGTTGAAAATTGCATACCCCTTTGCAATCTCACATTACATGGAAACTTCCCTTTAGCTTGATAACTTAAATATATGCTAATTTTAATATGATGATATCAAAGTATGTTGATACTAGAAAAATTACCCTTTCTAAACTTTTTGAGATAAGAAAATATATAAAACATTATGATATATAACATATCAATTTAAATTGAGATGCTCTTAAATAAATTTCCACACACTTCAGAACCTTTAATGGTTGTCTATGTTGTATACAATAAATAAATTAAACAGAAAAATATCAAATGCATTTAATAAAAATAACAATCTTGCAATAAATCACATATATATGCAAGAATGAGATTATACTCTAGAGAAACCCTTTATTGGGTGGGAAATTCTAAGAAGATTGACTTATTCTCTTTATTCCACTAATCTATAATTATATATATTTATGATACCTAATTAGAACTTACATCTATAGACTATCCTAATATAGTTTACAACCTATAACTCTACTCATAAATATTCTAAATTTTATTACATCAATAATAATGACTTAGCATGCAACATCTCATAATTTGGGATGATCAAGGGAATCTCCCACCACACTTTCAAAAATTTATACCTTATATTAATATCCTCTCGACCAATTAGTCTCATCTAACTATTCAACTTCATGGATTCAACTCTCTATTAGCTAACCAACTTTGTATTATTTTGGTAACCTTTTCCACTTGTAGTATAGCTCTAAACATACTTTACCTCTACTCCCTAATTATAATAACATTTGAGCTAATATTTTCATATGTTTTCCTCATGGCTCTATTAATTTTATATTTAGGTCTAACAAAACTAGCCATGGATGGATTTCATTATCATCCATCCTCTTAACTTCATCCTCCTTCACTTGCCTCTAACAATCTATGAGCTAATGGTATGAATATGTTATTTTTCCAACCTCATTTATTACTATCTCTCCCTTTAAATAACCTACAACCTATAGAAAGAATTACAATACAATAAAATTTCCCACTCTATTTTCAATTTTCCTTCTAGCAAGCACACACAACCTAGAGCATTAAAAACACCATTGCTAAAGTAGTTATCATTGTCACATCATATAGAAATGACCACCTACAATGGGGTAAGTAATGATATTTGATTCCATAAATAAATTTCCTACTAAAAGGGAATAATTATCCACTAGCAACACTCATAACTAGTGTCAAGGAAAATGGAAATGATCACCCAAATAGAAAATAATAGACATAGACTATTCTAAATTTATAAAACACTTGAAAAAGAAAAAATATATTGAACTTGTACAAATAACATAGGTTGCACAAAAAATGAGTCACCTTTCACAACAACTAACATAGGTTGCACAACAATGACTAAAAGTGGTTTGATAACCCTCCAAATCTAAATTTCTCAAACAATTTTTTGGATTTATTAAAGAGTGATATATTTAGGTTCTTCAAAGATTTGAAATCATAGAAGAATGATGATTATAGAAATTTCCACTATAACTCTCACTAACACCATGGAGATAAATTTCAATCTTTATACGAGCTAAGGCACCATAGTTAGCTTATGGCATTTATGTGTCTACTCATATGCATCACATGGTTTCTTTTAATGGTTATCTGATTACCTTATGGTGAGCTTGAAGAGGAAGGCTAAAGGTAAAGTATCATTTTGGTAGCCACATACTGCTACCAACTCTCATGGATTCAACTCTCTGTCAACTAACCAACTTTGTATCATTTTGGTATCCATGTACTGCTCATGTGATCTTCAATGGTAATCACATGAGTGGAACGTGACCACCAAATAATCAAGTATGAGTTTTAAGAGGAAGGCCACACTATTTTTTCTCTCTAGTCTACACCAAATTGAGACTAGACCAAAATACAACAAAATGCCATATCTTCTTGGCCAAATTTACTAAAGGTGAAAGAGTGAGTGCTATCAACGTGAAAGCACAATTTCTAATTAGAGTATTTGGATGAACAACTTCTCTCACTGAGCTCTTCATGTCCTATTGATAGGAATAATTAATTTTTGGTGCTAGGTTACAACTTAATCGTACATGCATTTATAGTGATCATTTTCATGAGATTTGAAAATGAATAGTAGAAATAAATCTCACAATAGTAAAAACAAATTACCTCAAAGGATTTATCCAATCATAATTGAAATCATTTATTTTAAAATTATTTGATTAAAATTTTTGCATGTTAGACATTAGAAAACCTGATATTGATGTTGGTTTAAAAATAAATAAAATTAATTGATTGGAAAGTATGAATAATAAATTGTTAATAATTATACATTGTTATAATACCTTATGATGATAAGAAAATAATAATGAAAAATAGCAAAAATATTTCACAAACAAAAACTAGTAGGGTTAAAGCTCTTGCAAGGTCAACCCTAATATAGATGTGGCATTACTTCTCTTTCATCTCTTTATAATATATCACATTCATTTTAAAATTTAAATAATTAAATGTGATGAGTATCGAACATTAAAATTACTATAAACGTGATGAGTATCGAACATTAAAATTACTATTAAATGTGATGAGTACTGAACATTAAAATTACTCTGCCTGATGTGAAAAAAGAGTAGAGTTAATTTCTATCATGGTTAATGTGTTGAAAAACACGGTATATTGAGTAGTGTCAAAAAATCATAGAATATATTCCATCAAAACCTAATCCTTAAAAAACACACCTATATTAAAGGTACTTAAAATTATCCCAACACTAAAATGTCTAGATGTGTTGCCCGTAATTTTGAACATGAAAGATCTTAAACTTTTTCCCATTCTCGAGCCATCAAATTACCTACTGCAAAAGAGAAAATTAACAAGGTGACGAAGTTAAATTTGTTTTGTTAACTCAAATTAAACCAGGACATGCAAAGTTCACCACACCAACTTGGTAGAGTTGAATTGCTTTCAGCAAGTGATGATGAGCTCTTTCTTTCCTATCAATATGCACATAATAGCTCGGTTTGTATTCGACTTCATTATCCTCCCAACAAAGGGCATGCACCTTTCTCTTTGAACACCTAATTTCAAATAGCTTTAGATACTACAATGAGTATCACATGGATGAACTAGTGGGTATCAGCTCCACTGAATTGAAAGGTACATAGCATATGAAAGTTGAGATGAGGAGCAGACATTTCATCCATATATTTTCCTACAAAGTTGATGCAGAGCAGGGTGAGAAAACACAAAATAACTTAATCTACCCTTTATCAAAGTCTCCAAACACCAAACAAGGTGAATTTGTACACAAACTACCTTCAAATCTAGTAGCATAGAAAACAGTGTTTTTCAACCATAATTTTTAAATCTGATATCACACCCAGAAACCAATTACAGATTTAGATACCCATTTTCCTCTTTCACAAAATATCTCAAATTTAGGTGGGGTTGTTTTGTAACTCAAGCCTCTAAAATTGATTCTACCATCTCCAACCCTTAACTATGCATTCCAAAGCCATCCACATGTCATATTAGGTTTTCAAATGTTGTTTCAATCCTTACAAATCACTTTCCAAGAGTTTTCTATCAAAACCTAACCTTTATGCAACAAAATTGTTCAAAAACAAGTGTTTCCAGCCTACGGCATCATCATATTTGCACAAAACCTCCTCCCCTAATCCTGCCAACTTCAAAAACACAGTGAACACCATACCTACACCCATTCCACCAATTACCAAGCATTTTCATCAGTGGAATGGGTCTCAAAACATTATTTTTACTCTCAAACCCTCAAAACCAAGGTTTCTAAACCAGTTTTAGAAAATCTTCTATACAATATTCAAACCTTAATGAAATCTTATGAGACAAAATAAAAAAAGCAGCTAACTCAACTCTGCATCAAAATCATGCATAAAAGATCACTCTCAGGTTGTACTAGGCTGCACAAGAGCATGTAGCAACAAATTTCAATGTAGACATGCAGAAAAAAAAAAGTTCTTTCAATTATTCAATGTCAAAATTTAACAACAACCTTTCCTCGGCCTTCACAAGGCTTATTTATGCCCCTACAAATCCAAACCAACCAACAACAACTAACTTTTGAACTCTTGACCATTTAACTTCCCTTTTACATCATAATGCAAAAGTTGTTATGCAAATTTTTTACAATTTTTGCAACTTTCACCACCTTAACAAAATTGACTCCAAACTAACAACTCCTAACCAAAACCAACCCAAAACATTGTAACATGGTCTCAAGACCTTATTTCAAAACAAAAACATGACTTAACACAAGAACACTAACATACTAAATCCCTTTTACAAAATGAAAGCCTAGGTTCCCTACACCAAAAGTTGTTAGATACCAAGTATAAGGACACCACACAATATAAAATAAGCGTCAGTTACAAAGAATCGACTAAGGATCATCTACAGAGCTAATGGATGGAAATATTGAGGAGGATGTGAAGGCAAAGATATAAAACATGCAAGAATTGGCTGGTCATGTTGTGTGTTTTAATCCTTTGGAATGGATCTCCCTCCTTTTGATGGTCAATAGAACCTGTATAATACTGTTGAAATTTAGAAGGAGGAGATCAAGTTCTTTGATTATTTGGTCTTTCAACTTGTGAGCCCACCATCCATCTATCATTAAGTTTGGGTTATGAAGATAGAGGTAGTAATTGCTTACATTAGCTTTTGTGTTGCATCAACTCTAGCCTTTGGGAAGGTCACCCCTTAATAACTTGCTTGAATAAAGACAACATTCCTACTAACTTCACAAAAGATAGCCCCAAAGTCAAAGATGCGCAAGCATTCACATAGATATAATCCTAAAAAATGGGGGGATTGTCCCATGATTTTCAGTGATGATGGAGAAAGTGTTGGATTCTACTTATGATATGATTGGAGGTCTTGATCAACAGATCAAGGAGATCAAATAGGTTATTGAACTTCCAAATCAAGTATCTAGAATTATTTGAAATTCTTGGAATTTCCATCCAAAAAAAAGGTATATTGCTCTATGGACCCGTGGTACAGGAAAGAGCTTATTGGCAAGGGTTGTTTCTCATCATGCAGACCATACATTTATCCAAATTGGTTGAGAAATATATATATAGGGGAGGGTTCAAGAATGGATCCACACAAAGCTAATAACTTTCTTTCATATGATGCAATTGAGCAATATGTTGTCTTTACAATCTCTCATCTGTAGCAACAACAAGGTGCATGTAACAAAATTTGGAATTTGGATATCCACAATGCTTCTCCCATTTAGGTGATTGAATTGACTTGTACAAAGAGAAATTTGATGACCAAGGAAGGGCTTAAACCAGTCAATGGATTACTAATGCTATTCAAACTACAAGAATCCTTGTTTTCATCATCTGCTCTTGACAATAAAAAATTGAGCACAGAGAGTGCACAAGAGACAAGTAAACAACCTAGCCTCTCTACAGAAAAACCTCGCCAAAATAATGGGGTATGGAAAGAATAAGTATTTCCCTCTACTAAGTTTGAGTATGAGAAGATTGAAGGATGGAACAACTTTCTTGTAAAACTAAAGATGATGATTGTATTGCCATAATAGGTTGAGAAAGGGAGTGTGTTGAACATGAAATTTTGAGGCCATATTTCAACTACAAGATCAGTTTTCATCATCATTACCTAAAATCTTTGAACAACCGAGTTGTGGGTGGGGTAAATTTGATTAAATTTGCTGACACAATCTTGACTATAGGAAGTCAGGTAAATTTGTTGTATGTTGCATCCCCATTTGTAGTGAAAAGGAGTATCATCTTCCTGGTGCATGTGGAGAGTTATATGTTCCACCTAGGGCATACATTACATTATATGGCTTGAAGGTTCAAGCAACATTTCTTGGTGGAGTTTTGAGAAAATAGGAAAGTACAAATATACAGGTGATCTATTATCTCAAAAGAACATGTCAAAGGGGAATTCTGAGATGATGACAACTGTATTGGATATATATGTGTGTGAGAGAGAGAGAACTCAGTAAAAAAATATATATCATTTGTCCAAGGTGAAACAAAGGGAGATATAGAGAATTTTCTTAGTGAATGTATTTACAAGGTAGAAAGGCTAAAGGAAGTAGGCTTGGTTAACAATATAAAGCATGATGAGGAGGAGGGAAAAATGTTAAAAGGAACAATTAGGCCAAAATTTAGAGGAACACCTTGACTTGTTGATTATAAGAAGCATTCAAGGGTCAGAAAGTGGACACTTGGATTGTCTAGATTGAATTTATTAGGTTTTCAAGAAGCATAAGTGGTATACATGGTTGTTTCAACACCTCAAAGAGAGGTATTGTTAGCAACCAATTTATTGAGAATATTTAGAAAGTACAAGCGTCATAGAGATACAAGGTTGTAATTTTGTGTATTGACAATCATGGTGGTGATGCTCTTGCATCAGGTTTAATGTGAGAGAGAGGTTTGGATCCTTCTTGTGGCATTTACATCATCTTTTCTACCATGGTCGTGGGAGGCATATTGAAAGGTTGATAGGATTCAAAAGGTCCTTTGAAATTTAAAAAAAATTATATTTCAAGAAAATAGTGACAGAATCTAAATCTTGTCGTTATATATATATATAAAGTAATCTATATAAAATAAGCCAAAATATATCTTTTCAAATCTATTTTATTTTCTATTTTATTATATTATTATTATATCTACTATATTAGATAATTAAAAAACCTTAATAAAAATACTACAGAATAGAAGGTTGTCGGCTTGATTAGAAAAGCTATCGGTGGAGCATAGTTTGTTGCATCAGAGCCAACATGGGCTTTTGTTGCAGCTTTCAATCATTTTATATAAAAACATAGATATGCCAGTTAAATTTATTGCAGAAAGTCGAGCATGGAAATGAGGAAGAGAAAGAAGGGATTTTGGGTGGTTATTATGTTGCTTATTTGGCTGAATTGTTTGTTGAATGCAGAGGAAGAGGAGTTGCATTTACTGTTGGTAATAAAAGAGTTTGTGCAAGGCTTGGGCAGTTATCTGAGAAGCTGGGATGCCTCCTCTGCTGGCTCTCCCTACAGCTGGAGAGGAATTGTTTTGTTTGCAATAGGGAAAAAGCTGTCATTCGAATCGATCTCCAGGGGAGTCATCTCAGAGGCCAAATTCCTTCTAGATTCTGTTAATTTCTATAACCCAGCAACAGATTAATTGCACAATAAATTCACATAAAGAAATCTGATTTATAACAATTAATACATCTGGGTTAATTAACAACTAATAACAGCGGAAGCAAAAATAACAATAAGCCAATCACAAAAAGACAATAACACAGATATACCCAGGAAACCCCAATGCGGGGAAAAACCTACAAATGTTGGATCTTCTATTCAGCCTAACAGCAAACTTTTCTTTTCAAAAATACAATATAAGTTTGCTACAGCAATCTTGCATTTATAGAGCCTAGCAGCTTTACTTAGCGTGCAAGGAAAGAATCTTTCCTTGCTTTCTTTGGCTATATTTACACATAAAATCACTCTTGGATTTATCTTATCCTCATAAACTCAGAAATACTCTATTAAAGAATAAAAAAATCTGTTGTTGCTAAAAATCCAACTCGAATTGATTTAAAGCAAATCTGATCTTGAGTTACTTTAAAGCAAATCCATATCCCACTTTTTGAGCTACAAAAATCAACACTCCCTCTTAGTGAGGAAAGTGTTATGCACCACACCCAACTTGTCCTTGAAGAATTCAAACCTGCTCTTCATCAAGGCCTTCGTCAGGATATCTGCTATCTGTTCATCCGTAGGAATGTAATTGAGCTTCACTATCCCCTTCTCCACACAATCTCTGATGAAGTGGTACTTGATCTCAATGTGCTTTGACTTGTCATGAAACACTGGATTCTTAGAGAGTTTGATGCAACTCTGATTATCACAGTAAATGACTATAGGATCCAGCTCCTGATTAAAGAGCCCAGCTAGAAGTTTTCAAAGCCAGATGGCCTCACATGTAGCCATACTGGCTGCCATATACTCGGCCTCTGTAGAACTCAGTGCAACTGACTTCTGTTTCCTGCTGTACTGAGAGATTGCTCCTAATCCCAAACTGAAACTGCACCCTGAAGTGCTCTTTCGATCAGCTGTACTGCCTACCCAATCTGCATCAGTAAACCCCTTGAGTTTCACTCCATCCTACTGAACATACTTCAGCCCATAATCAACTGTGCCTTGGAGATATCTCAAAACATGTTTCGCAGCTATCCAGTGCACACGTTTAGGTTCCACCATAAACTGACTGAGTGAGTTCATTGCAAAAAAAATGTCTGGCCTGGTGTTGACCAAATACATAAGAGAGCCTATCAACTATTTGTATAAAGTAGGGTCCACTGCCTCTGATCTAGAAGCATCAATCTTCTTCTAATTGGTCACAAGTGGCGTTGACATAGGCTTACAGTTTTCCATCCTGAATCACTTCAAGATATCAATTAAGTACTTCCCTTGTCCAAGGAAGATCTCTCCCTCTTTCTGCCACAACTCCAATCCTAGAAAGTAGTGCATCAACCCCAAGTCCTTCATCTCAAACTCTCCTACAAGATCCCGCTTGCAGTGTGCTATGAGCTCCTCTGACCCTATGAGAAATAGGTCATCAACATATAACAACAATATGAGAAGTTCACCCTTCACCTAAACATAGTACAGGTTCGAATCTGCCTCACTCTTGATGAATCCCACACTCTGCAAGTAACTATCAATATGTGAATACCACGCCTTAGGAGCTTGCTTGAGTCCATACAGTGCTCTTTTCAACCTGCATACATGAGAATCCCTCTCATGTGCTTCAAACCCTTCTGGTTGCTCTATGTAAATCTCTTCCTCAATCACCCTGTTGAGGAAGGCCATCTTTACATCCATCTGATGAATCCTCCAACCCATCTATGCTGCTATAGAAATGATAGCTCTTATGGATGAGTACCTAGCTACTGGAGCAAAAGTATCATCATAGTCAACTCCCTCCTTTTGAGAAAACCCTTTAGCCACAAACCGATCTTTGAACTTCTCCACACTACCATCTGTAGCATGCTTAATCTTATACAGCCATCTCGAGCCCACCACAAACTTATCTTCTGGTCTTGGTACTACTTCCCACACACTGTTCTTCATGATGGAAGAATACTCTTCCACCATGGCATCTCTCCACACTTGGTGCTTGGATGCCTCCTGAAAGCTGGAAGGCTCTACTTCAATTAATTCACTCATAAGTGCCACATAATCTGAATAACGTCTGGGAGCCCTTCTTTGTCTGACTAAATCTTGAGGATCACCTACATATTCTTGAGCCTCTCTTAATGTTTGCTCAGCTGCCCTGTTTCTCCTATTCTCACTAATAGGAATCTAAGGCTAAGGAATTATTTGTTCCTCTATCTGATCATCCTGCTTGTTCTGCTCTCTAGTTTGTGTGACTGAATTTTGAGGAATTTGTGCTACCTCAACTGTGGATGTTTGTTCCTCCTCATTCATCAAGTTACTTGATTTCTAAACAACCCTCTCTTCCTCAAACTTCACATCTTTGCGAACCACTGCTTTCCTGAGAGCAAGAATATAAACCCAATAAGCCTTAGAAGTTTCATTGTACCCAACAAGGATACCCTTCTTTGCAGTAGGTTCCAACTTAGTTCTCTTCTCAACAGGAATGTGACAATACACAAGGCATCCAAAGATGCGAATGTGCCCCAAATCTAGTTTCTTACCGGTGAACGCCTCTTCTGGAGTCAATTTGCCCAAAACTTTGTGAGGGCTCCTATTCTACAAATACACAGCTGTGTTGCAAGCTTCTTCCCATAAGAACCAAGGCAGATCCTGATCATGAAGCATGGCCTTGGCTGCTCCAACGATAGCTCTATTCTTTCGTTCAGCAACCCCATTCTGCTGAGGGTTGTACGGAACTGTCAACTCTTTCTTGATACCTTCCTGAGCACAAAAATCTTTGAAGGCATTCGAGGTATACTCACCTCCATCATCAGACCTTAGTATCTTGATCTTCTTCCCAGTTTGGTTCTCCACGAGAGCCTTAAACTCTTTGAACCTACTGAAGACCTCATCTTTATTCTTCATGAAATATATCCATGTCTTCCTAGAGAAATCATCAATGAAGGTAACATAATACTCATATCCATTCAAGGATGTTGTTGACATAGGTCCACACACATCTGAGTGTACGAGATCCAAAATCCCTTCGGATCTAGTGTCGCTGCTTGGAAAATTGGTCTTGGCATATTTCCCAAGAGCACAACCCTTGCACACCTCATGCTTTTCTGTCTTCATCTCAGGCAGCCCTGTCACTATTTCCTTAAGAATATTAAGTGCTTCATAGTGAAGGTGAGCCATCCTCCTGTGCCACAATTCTCCTATCCCTTTACAGCTACTAACCAATGCATGTGTTGGCTCAAACTGTAACCGAAACAAGCTACCATGCCTGACACCAATCACTTTTGCAATCTTGGAATCTTTGGGACGAATATAGACTTTTCCCCTCTCAAAGGTCACGATGTAACCCTTGTCTTCCAAGGCAGAAACTAAGATTAAATTCTTTGTCATGCTAGGGACATACAACACATCCTCCACCAACAAAGGTTTTCCAGACTCCCTCTGAAACTTGACGGTGCCAATACCAGTTGCATGGTACTTGGCATTGTCTCCGAGCCCAATATAGAAATCCAGCTTCTTCTCCTCCAACTTGGTGAAACATTCTTTGACTCCCGTCATGTGGCAAGAAGCCCCACTATCAATATACCATACCCTATTGGAAATTGAACTTGAGAGACAAGCAATGAGTGAAAACTCATTTTCAAATCATGATGCAAACTCGTCCACCTCTGCTGTAGCAGCAAATTGCTTCTTCTGCTTGTCCTTATTTTTCTTATTTGGACATTGACTGGCATAGTGACCCATTTGATGGCAACAAAAACATTTAATCTTGCTTAGATCTTTCTTCTTCCCACTCTTGGAAGAAGAACCTTCTAATTGCTCTTTATTGGACTTTTTCTTACCCTTACTTGCAAGAGCAAGATTTTTTTCATCTTGACCCTTCTTCGTCTGATCTCCTCGATGAGCACCTTCACAGATCTCCTCCTGAACAAAATCATCCCAAAGTATTGCCCAATCAGGTAGCCGATCTCTGCCAACAACACACTTGACAAACACTTCCTAGTGCTTTGAAAAACCATTCAAGGCTATATGCACCAACTCATCTTCTTTAATCATCTCTCCAACAGCAGCAAGCTCATCCCTGACCTGTGTCAGCTTGGACAAGTAAGAGGTCACACTCTCACCTTTGGACATCTTGGTATTATGCAATTTGTCTTTGAGCATCATCTTACGACTCTGATAGTCGCTTTGATAAAGTTTTGTGAGCGTATCCCACATCTCCTTGGCGGTGTCTTTCCCCGATAAATGAGGAATTAAATGATCTCTTACTCCATCCAAGATAATCCTCTGAGCCTTGGTCTCTTTGACTTCATGCGAATCTAAGGCAATAGGATCATTTGTTGGTGGAGTCACTTTTGTGCTAGCATAGATCCATAGCCTGTTCTCCTTGAGAACAGATGTAATCTGAACCTTCCACTGCAAGAAGTTAGACACACCCTCGAGCCTGTCCTCGTATCTAACACTGGTTGCCATAGCTACAAAAGAACTGGAGACGAAAATCTGATGAATTTTTTTTTCTTGAAATATGCATCACAAATCTTGGCTTCGTATTCATAGTTTAGAGCTTTGATACCATGTTAATTTCTATAACCCAGCAACAAATTAATTGCACAATAAATTCACAAAAAGAAATATAATTTATAACAATTAATACAACTGGGTTAATTAACAACTAATAATAGCAGAAGCAAAAATAACAATAAGCCAATCACAAAAAGACAATAACACAGATATACCCAGGAAACCCCAATGCAGGGAAAAACCTGCAAATGTTGGATCTTCTATTCAGCCTAACAGCAAACTTTTCTTTTCAAAAATACAATATAAGTTTGCTACAGCAATCTTGCATTTATAGAGCCTAGCAGCTTTACTTAGCGTGCAAGGAAAGAATCTTTCCTTGCTTTCTTTGGCTATATTTACACATAAAATCACTCTTGGATTTATCTTATCCTCACAAACTCGGAAACACTCTATTAAAGAACAAAAAAATCTGATGTTGCTAAAAATTCAACTTGAATTGATTTAAAGCAAATCTAATCTTGAGTTGCTTTAAAGCAAATCCATATCCCACTTTTTGAGCTACAAAAATCAACATATTTTGTGGTCTTAAGAGCCTCTAGAGCCTTTAATTGGACATAAATACATTTCACGACAACTTTCTGGAAGAGTTTTTGAAATCCTTGAAGAAGTTGGACTTGTCTTTCAATGCCTTTTTCAACGAGTTTCTCGTGTCTGTGGGTCATTTGACGGACCTGGTGTATTTGGCTGCTGGTTCAAATCCATTCAATCCAAGAAGAATACCGGAGGAGCTCATGCTGCTGAAGAAGCCTAGCTAGCTCTACTTGCCTACCTGTAATTTCATCGGCGAAATCCCACCTCGGCTCGGGAATATGACAGAGCTGGGCAACCTGGAGCTCTCAGATAACTAGATAACCACTTGACGGGAAGCATTCCCAAGGAACTAAGTGGTCGTCAACCGTCATCCTACGTGGGCCCTCTCGATTAAGATTTATTAGTAGCTTGAGATTTACTCTCAATTTTTTGTGTACATGCATAAATGCGATTATAGGAAAGCCTTTCGGCTTAATTATAATTTCACAAGAAAACTCTTTGGCATTCCCATCTCAAATTCCTACAAATATAGTGTAATTGTTTGTTGGGGATCTTTTTTTTATGGGTTTGCAGTCGAGAGTTATGTAGAGGGAAATATAGAGCATGTGAGTTCTAATTGATTTTGACAAAAAGAATTGTTGTTATTATGTCAATAATTTTTTCGTGGAAGTTAGTTTTTCTGTTGTTTAATCAATTTCTTAGTGCTCATAATTTCTTTGTTTGTTCCTAGAGTGCAAATGATTTGGAAGTTTGTGCACTTTCATAGTTATTACAATCTTTTATTTCTCATTTTGTGTTTTTTTTCCTTTGCTTGTCTTTTATAATTTTTGGTTAAAAGTACTTGAAAATCTAAATTTACATCATACAAGGGAGTTGCCCTTTTCAAACATAAAGAAGAATCAGTAATCTCATAACGATTTCTCCATATATTGGTGCAATTTGTCACAATCCATTGGGTGAGTTAACTGATTTTTCGCAATGACAAAATTGTTTACGAACAATATAACATGTCAAAAAAAACATATACTTAAAAGTAAAACCTAAATGTATTTGTTCAAATGCATAAATTCAAGATAGTAAAAGTTGCATGAAAAAGAAAAAATAAAGGGCTTGGTGGGAGGTGTATATTTTTAAAAACTCTTATAAATGTTCAATAAAGGAAGTAGCATATTTCTATCCCAACCCTTAACCTAGAACGTGATAGACTAATTATGTTTAAAATTATAGGAATTCAATATTAGAAGAAACCCTCTAGTGATTGGAATAAAGGAGTTTTTACTATTAAGTAAGAAACGCAAGGAATCTCATCGAGGTTTGATAAGGCAATGATTTAGGTGAATTTTTTCTTTGTCCCAACTTAACAACTGTTTACTAAATATTAAATTATATAAATCTAAGAGGAATAAAAATAAATCACTTTATCGTTCTTGTACTTACCACCTTGTCACTCATGTCTTTACTATTCTTAATCATGACCTTAAAAGTAGCAACTAGTTCAAATTTTTTAAGAGAAAAAAAATATTCTTTGTGAGACTTCTCACTCATGCAACTCATAAATAAAGAAGCACATGATATCATAGAGAAGATTATAGAATAAAAATTTGTGTAATGAAGGGTGTTGCTAAGTTTATGAAATGGTTCATGATGTACAAAATAATAAAATATAATGGTTTAATGTTAGAACAATTATAATAGCATTGTTCTAATGTTGAGGTACGTAACTAGTAAACAATTATAAATATTACATGTGAATAGCATTGTTATATGAATGGTATTCTAATATTTGATTTTGGATTTTGAATATGTTAATATTGGAGATTTCACGGCAACACCTCCAAGTGGTGGTGGAGTTCAAACCTTCACTCAGGTAATAGAATAAAGAGTTTAACTAATGAATTGTACTTAATAGATTTTTGTAGTTTGTATTCATATTGTTGATTACATTGCATTACACATCTTTCAAACTCAAAGCATTACTTCGCATTGCATAACTAATAACTAGATGTTGATAGATGACAAAATTTCAATTACAATATAGTTTTCTAGAAAGTCAACATAAGCAGTGATGCAATTACTTCACATAGCATAACTAATAACTAGGAGTAGTTGCCAATTGCATTTTCTTGTCATGGCATTCCATGAAACCACATTTTATTGAGGTATTTTTTCAAATAGTTCACTGCCTTGTCTATGCTATGGATGCTTGGAAAAAATCAATCAAAGCACAGTAATAAGCAATAGCATAGACAAGGCAGCAAGTTGTTTGAAAAAATGCCTCGAAGAAATGTGGTCTCATGGTCATGGAATGCCATTCCATCACCATGAGACCACACTTCTTTGAGGCATTTTTTCAAACAACTCACTGCCTTAAGAATAGATAATCCTCTTTAATCAAATCAAATCATTTTAAGGTCTTTGATTTGATCCCCAAATCTAACCCCATCCTCCATCTTCATCCTTCGATCATGTTCTTTCAATCCCCAAGTTCATTTCTAATCCATCATCCTAATTTCCATCCTCATCCAAAATCAATACCAATCTTTCTTCCAATCAATCCTCCACCATATCTAACCATCTAACTTATCCTCCATCCAACCTAATCTATTCTAATCCAGCTTCATGCATTCCAACCAACCCCAACCATATCAATAATGATGAGGATAGCCTTTGTGTCCAAATCAAAGTACCTCTTCCACTCCATTATATGATCGCTCTTGAAATGTGGTCAAGAAAAGTACACCTTCCACCACATATAATGTTCCTCTTCCCCTCATGATCAAAACACCCTTCCCTCTTCATGTCATGATCCCCCTCCATCTCATAACCAATCCCACACTATACCATCCACCCCATCCAGCATAATAGCATAGAGAAGGCAATGCAATGTTTGAAAAAAATTCCTCAAAGAAATGTGGTCTCATGGTGATGGAATGCCATGACAAACAAATTTGTCATGGCATTCCATCACCATGAGACTACATTTCTTTGAGGCATTTTTTTGAACAATTCATTGCCTTCTCTATGCTACCACATTTTTGGTACATGTCTACCAAAGAATTTTATCAAACAGTTCACTACCTTACTGCTATGGATAAAAGCCTAAAATAAGTACTTTCGAACAAGCTATGAATAGGGAAAATAGTAAGCATAAAAGTAAGAAACATATAGTTCAATAAGTACTCTTTTTTTTATTATCTCATACATTATAAGTCATGACCTGCATCACTATTCTACTTTTTGTGATTAAATAATATGTTGATAGGGTAATGGATCAAGGTGTATCTTCTGCAATAGACAACTCAATGCCTCTCATGGGGGTATGAGGTAAATTAGTAAATTTCAAATTACATTCATTGTTATAGTTGTTAGTTAGCGAAAAATTAAATGATTATTGATTCAAAGTTTAATTTATATTTGGATGGTTTCTATAGGACCTGGGCATGCCACAACATGAGCATGCAAATCTCTCACTTGAGGAGAGATATCGTCTAGCGGCGGTAAGTGATTATTTTGTTAAATATATCATTTTTTAATGTAATTTCTATATATTAATGTCTTTACTTTTTACTATAACAGATAAAGCTTGATAAGGAACTAAACCCTAAGAGGAGTAGCCCTCGAGTTCAAAGTAAATGAGTGATACGCATCACCATCCACCCAACCAACAAAGGCCACCCATTTGTCTCATTCACCTAGAGGGCAATGACTTTTTATTGGAGTCCTTTGTTGTATGCCTATATGGCATTTTTGGACATATTTTGTATTGCATATAATTATTGTATTCCTATATGGAATTCTTGTAAGCCTATATGGCTATTTTGTATATATTTTATTCTTATATCAACATATATTGATGTATGCCTACATGGCTATTTGGTTAATAAAAATATTTATTATTGATGGTGTTCATATTTGCATTATAAATCCACACTTCAATAGATATTTGTAGATGGATTACTTCAAATATTTAAAATCCAAGTTTTTTCCATGCACTCTTATTTTCTACAATTGTAAATATATAATAAAGTTTTAACATTATTCTCTTGTAATATTATTGAACATTAAATCAATCATATGAATATAGTAATGCTTCATGCTTCATGCTACCATGCTTCATGCTTCATGTGTATGCTTCATACTTTATATCATCGAGCAAGACATCTACCATTCCACGTGTATGCTTCATGCTACCATTCGCTTGTATGCTTCATGCTTCATGTGTATGCTTCATGCTACCATTCGCTTGTATGCTTCATGCTTCATGTATTATGTAGAGAAAGAAAACATCATAAAACTATTGACAGAAGAAAATGGAAAGTAACAACTAAGTCTCACAAACAAAAACTCAAGGAATGCAAGTCTTATTAAAGATCATAAGGGCATTGGATTATTTGAGATTAAGAGACCAAAAATCAACCTTCCCAACACAAACATCATATATATTCATCCTATTTCTAAACATGAATTTGAACCCAATAATTAGAAGAATGTACAACTTTAAAAGTTAAAATTGCATGTTTACAATAGTCAATAAAAAACTTCAAGAGATGTGCATGATAGAAACATAACCAACTAAAATTTCAAGAATTGCCTTTTCCCCAAGCATATTTGAAAAGATGCAAATAAATCAATTTAGGTTCTCATGAATAGTGATGACATGAATTTGGTTGTGACTTTTCAAAGGTGAAAAGTTGTGACCCTTCGAATAGGAAATACTATGAATCTTTTATAACAAAGTGCGATGACCATGCCTACCGTAGATGTGCCCACCTAGACGTGTTGGTGCTAATTATTTGGCCCCATGGAGAACAGAATAAAACATAGCCTACCTTGCAACTTTACACTACATGTAACTGGCCTGTTTTTCATCAATTGAAATTTGTTCACCACAAGAAAATGGCTTAGAGCTATCAAAAACCAAGAGAGGTTATTGTAGAGGGGCCCTACATGATTGTGTAGCCTTAGACGAAGTGTTTCCAAGCACCATGGTTTTTGAGTAATCACTTGTCAAATTTTTCTGCCCTTTTGCACTTTGGTCTCTTAAGAGACTTTGCTGATAGAATGTGGTTCAAACTGTTTCAACATGTTTGGGTGTGAAAGAGGACCTTTCCTAGCATAAAACCACCCATACAGATGTTTTAGAATAGTTGGTTTGGTCATATGATGAATAGAACAAAAGTTACACCACTTTCCAACTTGTCACTACATGCAACTGACATGTTTTCCATCAACTAAAATCTATTCACCATGGGAAAATGACTTGGATCTATCAAAAACTGAGAGAGGTTATTGTAGAGGGGCCCTATGTGATCACGTAGCCTCAAATGTAGTGTTTCCAAGTGCCACGGTTTCTGAGTAAGCACTCATTGAAGTTTTCTGCTAAAGAGAGTAAATTCTTAAAGCCAACATCATAAACCCAGGGGCCCTTTTGCACTTTGGTCTCTTAAGAAACTTCAACGATAGAATATGGCTCAGATCATTTCAACATGTTTGGGTGTGAAAGAGGACCTTTCCTAGCATAAAACCACCCATACGGATGTGATGGAATAGTTGGTTTTATTGTATGATGAATAGAACAAAAGTTACAGCACTTTCCAACTTTACACTAGGCAATTGACTCATTGTCCATCAACTGAAATCTGTTCACCATGAGCAAATGAATTGGAGCTATAAAAAATTGAGAGATATTATTGTAGAGGGTCCCTATGTGATCTCATAGCCTTAGATAGAGTGTTTCCAAGTGCCATGGTTTCTGAGTAATCACTCGTCGAGGTTTGCTGCCCTTTTGCACTTTGGTCTCTTAAGAGACTTCGCTGGTAGAATGTGACTCAGACCATTTCAACGTGTTTGGGTGTGAAAGAGGACCTTGCCTAGCATAAACCCACCCATATGGATGTGTTGGAATAGTCGGTTTGGTCATCTGATGAATAGAACGAAAGTTACACCACTTTCCAACTTTACAATGCATGCAACTGATTGGTCTGCATGTCTACTTCTTTTTCAAGTGTTTTTAGAGCAAACTAACCTCCTTTTCATTGATGATAAAATATTCTTGTCTTTTAATTCCTTTTCTAAGTGGTTATTTTTAGTCTTCAGTTTTTTTTCTTCAATTTCAACACTTCCAACTATTGCCTTTACATATGCAAGTATTGTTATCATCTTGGGAAGTGTCTTTCAGGTGTCCACTGCACCGATTGTCCTTTTTCACATACATTTCATATTGCTTCTTCCTTATCATCTATTTCCAAATGTATTTTCTCCACGAAAGTCTTAAGTTCAAGAATCTTTAAATTTATTTGTTCATTTGTCAATCTACCCATAAAGATTGAATGATTGCAGGATATGCCCAAAATGGAAAATGTATGGAAAATGTGGTAGCATAGACAAGGAAATGAGCTATTTGAAAAAATTCCTCAAAGAAATGTGGTCTCATGGTGATGGAAATCACCATGAGACCACATTTCTTTGAGGCATTTTTTTCAAACAACTCAATACCTTGTCTATGCTTTTTCTTACTATTATGCTAGATTTTTTCCATGCATCCATAGTTTGGTCAAAAGCACATGTTTTAGGCTTTTAGCCATAGCAGCAAGGGGACCTTGGAATGGGGTATAACATCTATCAAAACATGAAAGGGGGGATTTTCATGAGTGTTAT
This sequence comes from Sequoia sempervirens, assembly GCA_007258455.2. NCBI lineage: Eukaryota > Viridiplantae > Streptophyta > Pinopsida > Cupressales > Cupressaceae > Sequoia > Sequoia sempervirens. The sequence goes on along the minus strand of VDFB02271358.1, from coordinate 733,349,766 downwards.
GGTTGCAATTTCCTTAGTAGACACATGTGAAATGTGGATGCATAGACAAGGCACATGAACTATTTGACAAAATGCCTCAATGAGATATGTCCTCATGGTCAATGTGGATGCATTGACAAGGTAGTGAGCATTGTAAACGAAAATTCCTCAAAGAAATGGGGTCTCATGGTGATGTATGAGACCCCATTTCTTTGAGGCATTTTTTCTTACAATGCTCACTACCTTGTCAATGCATCTGCATTGACAAGGTATTGAGCTAACTACCTTGCCAATGCTACCACATTGACAAGGTAGTGAGCTATTTGAAAAAATGCCGCAAAGAAATGGTGTCTCATGGTGATGTATATCACCATGAGACCTCATTTCTTTGAGGCATTTTTTTAAACAGCTCACCACCTTGTCATTACTACCTTGTAGGAAAAATAATAAAAGGACAATATGAGAACAATATAGTCAAAGTTAGAGTTTAGATTTTAATGTAAAACAATGAATTTACACATTACTAAATTTAGGATTTTAATTAAAATGGTATAAAATGTAAGAGGAAAGTGCACAAACATACATTTTTTAAGAGATAAATCAAATTTATTTTTTAAAGGATGTATTGCTAGTGGTTAATCATTGAGTAAAAATATTCATTCTCACAAAGGTATGCCAAAATCAATCGGATGAATGATAGAATGAGGTGATGAATAAAAAATAAATTATTAAAAATTGACTACTTAATCAAGTGGACCAACTTCTATTGAGTCAAATAATGAACTCACAACCAACGAATTAATAGCAAAGTTTCCTATCTATAAGTGGGGTTAAAAGGATTTTTTTTGAAATATTGAATAGAAGGTAGTGAGTTTGAAAAAATACCTCTAAGAAATGGGGTCTCATGGTGATGTACATCACCATGAGACCCAATTTATTTGAGACATTTTTTTCTTACAATGCTCACTCCTTGTCAATGCATTGACAAGGTAGCACAAGCTATTTGGAAAAATGCCTCAAATAAATGGGGTCTCTTGGTGATGACAAGGTAGTGAGTTGTTTGAAAAAATGCTCACTACCTTGTCATCACTAGGAGACACCATTTATTTGAGGAATTTTTCAAACAACTCACTACCTTGTCATCACCAGGAGACCCCATTTATTTGAGGAATTTTTTCAAACAACTCACTACCTTGTCATTGCTACCACATTAACAAGGTAGTGAGCTTATCAAATTTTCAATGTGGTAGCATAGACAAGGTAGTGAATTGTTTGAAAACATACCTCAAAGAAATGGGGTCTCTTGGTGCATCACCAGGAGACCCCATTTCTTTGTTTTCAAACAACTCACTACCTTGTCTATACTACCACATTGACAGTGTAGTGAGCTTGTCAATACTCACTACCTTGTCTATACTACCGCATTGACAATGTAGTGAGCTTGTCAATACTCACTACCTTGTCTATGCTACGCATTGAACCAAAACATATAATCTGCCCAATATTCATATGTAAAATTTGAACCAAAACATATGTAAACTTGAAATATAGAAATGAAAGGTCTAACTATCAACTAATCTTGATGTGCATACTTAGAAATTTTAATACAAATTAATGTGCATACTTAAAAATTAATAAGAACTAATGTGCATACTTAGAAATTAATCCAAAGAACCATTTGTATTGTCTACTCTACTATTTATTGTGTCAAGTATTCCCTCATGGCCAGACTCACACACCTTCCACAAGGTCTTTTTTAAAGGTCTACCCCCATATTTGATCAAATGAACATTGGATGCCACAACAAGGTTTGAGTAATCAAGAATATTTCGATGCGTGTCAAAGTCCTGAAATAGCCAAACATTAACACTCTTATGTGGGTACCTCCTAATCCATGTTCCAATAACAACCACTGAGCCTGTAGGGTATTCGATGTTTTCTCCATCTATAACTGGGGCCTCCAATTTCTTTTTAGCCTCAACACAACAACACAAGTAATAATTTGTTCCTTGTCCATTGTCTTTATCTGCAATAACTGTATAAACATGCCCTACATTGATATGTGTAGCAAATTAGATTAAATTAGTCAACATTATAAATACACTATAAAGTAAGATAACAATAGGAATTTCAAAAACTATGCAAGTAGATATATTACCTGGTTGAACTAGATTTGATATGTGGTCAAAGTCAACTGATGATTCCATCTGTGTTAGTTCCAATGTCGTTGGGGGCCAATATGTGTGAAGTGGGCTAAGATAACTTAACCACCATTCGTCAACTCACTCCTTTGACTTGCACTCATTCCAGGCTTGAATTATACATGAAGAACAAAAGCATGCCATATTTTGTGTATGGATACTCCATGAACCTGCATTTGAGCTAAGGAAAGAGTGTAGCTCACTTGATCCTGTCAGTGTACAAAAATCTTAATATGGTGCAATGTTACTATCATCTATCAACCAAAAAAATCTACAAATTGAAGACTTGTAACCTTCATTACCTAGACCCATCAAAGCATTACACCACTCGACGATTGATTTTGCATCTATCAACTTTGTATTGCCTTTATAATTTAACTCTTCTCATGCTAATGCTCTTTTGATACATGCTCCTGCACCATCATGCTCCCCCTTTCCATGTCTGACATCACAAAAGTTCCACATATGTTGAATACTTGTAATAACATGCATCCTGCTCAATCAATAGAACATCTATGAGTTCTTGAACTATGATGCATAATTATTTGACCATATTATATGTTGATTGTATGTTATGCCTCTCCTAGCCAAATCATTGTAGAACAACTAAAAGAAACCTTGCACAAACTCTATGTAATGTGTGCGATCATCACTAATGTAAAAGTGGCACTCACTCAATACCTTCTTGTTATCCTTTGTACTATTAGTTGCATGAATGAATTCTATGTACACAAATATAGAAACCTATGTGGAGTTGTAATATTGTGATTGCACGTCATGTTGTGGTTGTAGAGTGTAGTTCTCTGCAAAGTCAACCACTAAAACAATGCTAGCAATTGGAAAGGTGTCTTTGCATAACTTGAATTGCAAGTCCAACCATTGAACTCTATGGGTATGTCTTGCATAAGCATACACTATATAGTCATGAAATGTAGACATAAGCTGATACACTAGAATCTTTTGAATAACCAAATCACACATTTTTTCTTGATTACCATCTTTTGTATTGTAGGCCACTGCTTTATACATTTTGAACTCTACTAGTTCCTTACCAACCGCATGTGTGCTTTCCATATATTGACATATTGGCATACATTGCAAGCCACCACAATGTTGACATGTGCCAGCCAAGGATAATTTCTTGTAGAATATTTGACCTTCCTCTCTTTCACATTATTTTTTTGATAAGAAGTCTCTTGAAGATGTTGGTGGGGCATGTATGCCACAATCTTGCAAAACATTTTTGTATGCAAATCTAAACATATAGAACGATAAACATCAAAATGGCTAAAAAATTCAATATGTAATCTACAACAACAAGTAGTGTGTGTGATTTATCTTAACATAAAAAGGTTTAAATATTTCAAAATATCTTTGAAAATTTTTAATTTGAGGATAATCCTCTAGAAATTTATGAAAACCTATGTTTGAGTCCTATCCAAAAATGCTTTGGATGTGGCTCACAGTTTCGACTACTAATTCTCCTTCTTACCACATCCCTTTGATTCAGAGACACCCTTGTGTTATTCTTCCAAAAGTCTTTAATAAGTGCTCTCAAGGCTTCAACAACTGGTTTATCTTTTCATGGTAGTCTCTTCGAGAATTCCCATAATTCAATGGAATCAGTGTCATCAATTCTTTGGCGCCTTTGAATGACTCTTGATAAAAAAATTCTATTAATTCTCAATTCTTGACTCATCTTTATAATGAGACAAGCTTTCCTCATTTGATTACTTACTATCGTTGATGTAATGACACGTCATGTGCCATTACTATCTTTTGACCGTGAGGTCTTCCCAACACTCTCATATGCATCCATTAGATTCTTCGCAATATTTTTTTCACTTGAAACATCTAATGTTCTCAATCCAAGAATCTTCATGAACCTATACTTTATACTTCGCATCATTTCAACAAATAGTTGAAATCTTGTGGTCTCATTTAAATTTTCAAAGAACACTCTCCAAATATTATGAGCATATCTTCTACAAGTGCATTTTGGAATCTTACCTTCCATTGGATACAAAATATTCTCATCAATATTAATCAAAAACTTTGGCTTTCTATGCAAAATTCTAGGTGTTCTCTCAGGTAAATTCATCTCAACATTAGGAATTTCATCAATATTTAAATGAGATGGGCTATATGGCATACACCTTCAATCAAGGATGGAATAGATGGCGTACCTTGAGGTTGAAATGGGAATGATGGTGTACCTCCTTCCTCAATTGTGAGTGATGATGTACTCTCAACTTGAGATGTGGTAGATGGTGTTCCTCCATATTCACTTGCAGTAGAAGGTGTGTCTCTAACTATGGTATTCAAATCTCTCTTAGCACGAAGGTTTCACATTTATTCCCTTTGTGCCACCAATTCCATATCTCTTCTTGATGGTTGAGGTTCCTCTTCAATTGGCATGTCTTTGTCAATCGTTTCCAATTTCCTCTTCTCAGGATGTTCCCTCATCCATGAGTTACTTTCTTTGTATTCTTAGCTTCTATCTCTTCCTGTGCTGGTTTAATCCTTGATTGTTTCCTTGACATGATGAATAATTTTATTTGTAGCATGATAAATAGAAAAATATTAGTTCCTAAAAAATGAATCCATGCGAATAAATGAAATATATGTCATTCAACCCTTCATACAAAATACTTACAATCATCTTGTAGAAGAGTGAATTTCACTTGACCATGATGAATAAACAAGTGCAATAAAAACACAAGGAAAGTGGAAAGCTAAATTTTTTTTAAGCATTTTTAGTATAGACAAAGCTCACATGAATTTTTTGATGGAATGCCTTAAAGAAATGTGGTCTCATGGAATGCCATGATTGCAAGATAGGCACAAAATGGATTTTTAAAAGACATTACAAACTTTCAAGAAAATACAATTCGCATGACTATAAATCCAAATTCTGCAACTTTTGTTAACATCCTAACTTTGAAACAAGGTATAGGCATCAATCAAAACATTGAAACAAAGGGGTATTTTTGTCAAATGTTATAATTGCAACTCCATTGGTAGAAATGTATGAGAATGTGGAAGCACAAACAAGGCATGTGAATTTTTTGAAACAATGTTTTGGTAGACATGTATGCAAAATGTGGTAGCATAGACAAGGTAGTGTGCAAGCTCACTAGCTTGTCAATGCAGTAGCATTGACAAGGTAGCATTGAAAAAGTAGTGAGCTCACTACCTTGTAATGGGTACCTTGGAATGGGGTATGACATCTATCAAAACAAAAAAGGGGGGATTTTCATGTTGTTATGGTTGCAATTTCCTTAGTAGACAAAGCTCATTCTTTTTAAGTATTTCTAGCATAGACAAAGCTCACATGAATTTTTTGATGGAATGCCTTAGAGAAATGTGGTCTCATGGAATGCCATGATTGCAAGATAGGCACAAAATGGAAGCATGGACAAGGCATGTGAATTACTTGAAAAAATGTTTTAGTAGACATGTATACAAAATATGGTAGTATAGACAAGGCACATGAACTATTTGACAAAATGCCTCAATGAGATATGTCCTTGTGGACTACAATGATAGCAGGATATGCACAAAATGTAAAATGTATGGAAAATTTAGTAGCATAGACAAGGGAATGAGTTGTTTGAAAAAATGCCTCAAAGAAATGTGGTCTCAAAATGTGGTCTCATGGTGATGTCCAACACCATGAGACCACATTTCTTTGAGGCATTTTTTCAAACAACTCACTCCCTTGTCTAACATGTTTGATAAAATGCTTTGTAGACATGTGTAAGAGACTAGGTGTCTCTCAACCCAACCACTGACTGAGAATGCAAGGTTTTTGTTTGTTTTCGTGTTTTTTTAATTTTTTTGAGGTTTTTGCAATAAAGAGAGATAATGTGATTTTACAAGAAAATGCTTGGAAAAATATAATAAAATGCCAAAAGACTGAATTTGACAAAATACAAGCTGGAAACTGAAGATGGGTGATATATTGATCTTTCAGAACATTTACAACTACAAGATTCAAACATGCAAATAAAAGGCAAGCTATTTATTAAGGAACCTGAATAAGCTTGCAGTTGCCTGGAAAGGAGCCTGAAATGGTATAGCTGAATGAAATGAAGCAATCTTCTGACCCAAAAATCAATGCATATGCGCCAAAAACCCTAGACGTCCCAAATGATGAAAGCATAAGGCAAAAAAGCAAGGCATCTCAACTTGCAGGAGAAGTACGGCCCTTGCTGCTGTAAAAAGTATGACCAAACCAGCATTTAAGAAATTTGTACCATCTTGGAAATTGTGCCAAATGCTAGATAAATCACTTTCAATGAAAAGATTCACTATTGGAGCAAAATCGATCCAATCTCTGAATAAGAACTTCACCAATAAAATCTGTAATGACTCCTGTGTGAAGCCACTCTACTGACAATCTTCAACTGGTATTTCACAGCCTTAGTATGTCTGATTCTGAAGAGGGAACATTCTCCAAAATCCAACAATTTGTAGAAACCCTTGTTTCACAAACCCCAATGCTCTTAGAGAGAAAAATAGACAAATTAGAATAATCATGGATGAATGAGTTCGATTTGTCTTTGTGAAATATATATCTCTTCTCAATAAGTCGACCCCTTCTAAAAAAGCAAGTAATGAGCATTTAAAATATTAATTAAATCACCCTTTGTTGACTTAGGCAAAACAATTAAACAATGGCGTCCCTTTTTCATGAGTAATAAAATGCCCATTTAAAAGTATTTACCTCTTTATTATAAAGTATTAATACTTTATAATTTGCCATTAAATAATTACTTTAATTTTTCATTAAAGTGACTTTATATTATAAAGTCAAATTAATAAACTTTTAATAATTATCAAATGCCTCAATAAACATTGTTTGCTCATCAAATCATCAAACTGGGTCGAAACTATGCTGACCAACTGAATTAGGTGCCCTGCCAAAAATAGAAACCCCTGTCTGCCTAACTTACTATAAATAGTAAGTGTCTAAAAATCACTTTGTAAGTGTCTTCCAAGGCCCAAACCTAAATCAACTGTTGGAGTAATGTTCCCAAACACAGGACAACTACCTCAAGTGACCCCCTAAACACATCTATTAGCCTACGAGGGTTTGAATGATAGGCTAACCCCCGAATCAACTGCACTGCCTAGGAAGGGGACATTACAACATGTATGGAAAATGTGGTAGCATAGAAAAGGTAGTGAGATGTTTGAAAAAATGCCTCAAAGAAATGTGGTCTCATGGTGATGGAATGGCATTCCATCACCATGAGACCACATTTCTTTGAGGCATTTTTTTTCAAAAAACTCATTTCCTTGTCTAACATGTTTGATAAAATGCTTTAGTAGACATGTATAAACAAAGCACATGAACTGTTTGACAAAATGCTTCAATGAGACTACAATAATTGTAGGATATGCACAAAATGGATTTGTTGAAAAGGCTTTGGAAAATTTCAAGCAAATGCAATTTCTAGGTGTAAAACCAAATTCCAAAACATCTTCCAACATCCCCATGCCTATACCAAAATGGAAGCTTTGGAAAGGGGTATGCATATCCATAAAAAATAATGAGAAATGATGTATTATATTACACAATTATAACTACTCTTGTAAATGTGTATACAAAATGTGGAAGCATACACAAGGTAGGTCAATTATTTAACAAAATGCCTCAAAGAGATGTGGTTTAAAATGTAATTGGCAAGTGTAAAGAATTGTGTAGTTTAAAATGTGCCAAGAGGGTCTAAGGGTATAAGGAGAAAGAAACAATTTGATGAATATGGAATACGCATAATAAAAAAATCAAAGTGTTGTATTAAGCATGTATGATAAAGGATGATAAAGAAACATAATAGAATTAAGGAAAATGTAAAGAAAATATGTAAAGACTTGACATACC
>VDFB02271358.1:733313183-733339490 GCA_007258455.2 Sequoia sempervirens | reverse complement strand
AAAATGAATAGTAGTTTTAGAAGTAGACTGAGTACTACAGTAATCCTTGTTTTTGTTTCATCTAAATTTTTTTAGTGTAACTATCCTCAATTTCACATCCAAGGTCAGTATTTCCTAGTTTTGGAAAAAAAATGGCCATTGTAAACCCCTTTTTGGCCCCCCATCTTTTTGCACTTACCCATCTCCTTTATTTCACATCAGTTGTATATCACATATCTTGGTTTTGTGTCCTATATATACCCACATTATGTACTCTAGCAATCTGGTTTATATAATTACATCCTTTGATAAAATATATTATTCTATCATTTTGGTTATCTTTGGTGCTTTCATTGAAGCTCTTTGATCTTGGGTGTCTATCTCAATAGCCAAATATTACGTGGTATTAGAGCATTATGTACTAGTTACATAATATCAAATCTTTTAATATTAGTTCTTGGTAGCCTTTTTGGAGATCCAGGTTACATATCTTGTATTTTATTAAAAATCTGAGTTTTCTCTTCTCTTGCGTTGAATGATGATTTGGAGAATCATAAAAACTTGATAGAAATACTTGATTCTCGGTGGTTCCTTTTGTGGATTTTTATATTTCAAGTGCATTTTAGAGCTTGGTGGAGAAATTTAAGTTCATCATTGAATCTAAAGTGTCCAAGATAGTGGAGTTTTACTTTTTTGTGCCTAAATTGGACATTAGAGGCCATATATGCAAAGGTTTTCATTTGGTAGGTGTTTGGAAGATCCAACAAGTTACCACCATTTTAATGTATTTTATGTCAAATATGACCCTTCCATTGCATTTAAAAGGCTCAAAAACCCATATAATGATTTTCATTTAATTGAAATCAAAGAACTTGGCCTGAGACCCAAAAAATAGTTGTTGATTTTTGCCCCTAAAAGGCTACTAGTTTACAAAATAATGTATGCCTCACATATGTCTCATGTTTTTTTGGATTTGATGGAAATAGGAATTTTTTCTAGATTTATAGCAAGTGGTAACAATAAATATTGGGATATGTATTGAGTAAGATATAATGCTCTAAAGTTGACCTATTCTAATATTGTTGAATTTTACTACTGCAAAACTTAGGAAAATTGCTATATCTTGTTATATTTTCTAGGTTGAAGTATATTTATAATCTCAACATTATAGCCTTAATGTAAAATTTGTAACACATCAATGTCAAGTCCACTTTATATTTTTTTGCAAGCACAAATTATACATGTACTAGTTATTAAGTTCCATTATCGTATTTTACTGAGGGAATATCTTGGTTGAGTATTTTTAGGGGTCTCCTTGTGGTTGTGCTCATGTGTCCTCATGATTTATGTATTATCTTTCCTTATTTGTCATAGAGAGTGGTTCTATTCCATTTCTAACACCCTACAAATGTTTTGTATGGAAATATTAAATGAACAAATTGTTTAGAGTTGAGAGGTTATATAAGATAGTTCATGGGATTGACGGTGAACCAAAATATGGGCTTGCAAAGACTAAGTGATTGAATAGTTGTCAAGAAGCCATTGCATATTTGTGCTTGTATGCATATCCTATGTTTTGTTTAACATTGAGCACCTTGCTACACCTATGGCTATGTGGACTACATTTTCAAACTTGTTTGAATAATGAAACTCAAGGATATTGTTGGAAAATAAAGTAATAAGCCTGAATCCATGTAATTTTGGAAACATAGAAGACTCCATCACCAAATTATAGATATTGAAAGCTCAATTGAAGGAATGTAAAATTAGAAAAATGAATACATAGTTGATATTAAGTGTTCTTTCCAAGCTAGGACTTGTGATTTATTTAATGTTTATGTATACCTTCAATGTTTCAAGGAGTGCTTTAGGGAATGAACTTAAAATACCTACCTTTGAGAATTTTTCTATACTAGACACAAGGGATCAAGATAATTTTATTTAAATGAGCATCTTGAAGTCTTCAAAATGATAATATTTTCTTGTGAAGGATTCTAAGAAGGATAATCCCAAATGTGCATATTGCAAGAAATCTAGGCGTGATGAACATTGATCTTATTCAAAATAGTTTAATGAATTGAAGTATCTTCTAATGATTTAAACCAAATTAAATTACCTTCAACTATGTTAGGAGGTTCATCATATTTTTCTTATACATAATTAGATAAATAGAATGTAATGCACATGTTGTAGTTGTATATTTGATCAAGGGAGATGGATCCTTGATTCTAGAGCTTCACATTATATGACTTCATCACATAGAATATTTTATTCATTTAATACTTTTTCAATGCCACATATATTGATGATTAAAAATACTTATACATGTGTGTTGGAGGGAGAGGGTCTATTGGCATGAGAAAATAATCATTAGTGACATCCTTTACATGCCTTCATTATCAATTAATATCCTTTCTATCTATTAGATCACACACAATGGGACATGTAAGAGTGTTCCATTCACACCAAATTTTGTGATCATTCAAGATTTACTCACTATAAAAATGATTGTAGTTAAGGAGATAGATGATTAGCTCTTAATTACACACATGATCACATTTTGTACTTAACATTATTTTAGGTAATTTTCACTCTCAATCATCTAGTGTGGATGGTTTTAGGAGATAAAATATGTTCATTAAACATTGGTGTCCTTTTATTAGTGGTGGTTCTAGAGACATATGACATTCTACCTCCTTCATCTCTCACTTGTTTAGAGTTAAACATTGCTTTTGATTATGCTTCTAGTGATTCAACACAATAGGATCATATTTATCATCTTCTAGATATAAATTATTGGGATGAGTACTTGATAGATATTTTGGGTCTATTCAAGCCCACACTTGTAGATTTGGAGGATACCCTCAATGAAATTCATACACTCTTTGATCATATTATCATCATAATATTTAGATCTTTTTTTACATTTTTTTCTAGTAAGTTCTAGATTACCACTTTCTTTAGTTAGACTTAGGACATGCCATTTGATTGTGACTTGAGTAGCTTCTAGAGAGTCATACATTATTACCTTTCTTCCCTCATATTCCTTTTTCAAATAGGAAGATGTCCTAAACACACCTTTACATTTGTTTCTTCCCAAGGGGGAAAATATTGTTTGGTGATAACACGTTCTCTTCATCACTCAATGTCAAGCATGTACCATTAGTGTAGGAGACAATAATTTGGGAGGTTTCATGGTCTCTCTTATTTTTCCTCGCTTTGGGGGAAATTTTGTCCTGCATATTTTTTCCTTCTCATATTCTATGGGGCATTTTTTTGTACATTGGTACCTAACATGGCTACACATTTTCCAAGATCCATTCATCTATCTTGCCTACTCACCTAAGTTATACTAATGTGGGTGTTGGTGCATAATTATTTTCTTACATATAGTTAATTATTTTATTTTATATTTTCAATTATGATAGGATAAGTTTTCTTAGGTAGATATCTACTTAGTATGGTTACATTTCTTACACATGTGAGTTTGTAGTTTTGTTGTTTGGTAAAGTTGTATTGCCCTCATGTGAGTACATATTCATCCTATATTAGTTGTATATTCACATGTCTCTTGGTGGTGTATCCTATTTATAGCCATTTTGTACACTCTTGTAAAATCATTTGTATATTACATTATTTAATAAACCATAATTATTCTTTCATTAAAGCTCCTTGATCTTGGATGGCTATATCCATAGTCAAATCTTACATTAATTTCCTATTTCCATTTACAATTTCATGTCCTGGCTCTTGAACTAGTTTAGTTTCAATTGAAAATTTTGAGTGTATTTATGTTTTTTACATTATCAAAGAAAATTTCAAATTATATTTATGTCAAGCTAAAACATTGAAATCTAGAACCTAGTTGATAATTTACTTTCATATTACATATTATTAATCTATAATTAATAAAAAATATTTTGGAGATAAGATAATTATAGTAGGAGTAATTTTTTGGATATTATTGGTTGATATGAACTAGGCTTTGTTTCTTTCTATTATCATCTTAGCATGTGTGTCCAAGTTTATGCTTGTAGTTTGACACTTGACACACCCACACCATGAAAATTAGGCTTCATGGTTTTAACTATGTACATCATTGATATTATGAATAAATGAAAGGTGTACATCTCAAGAAATTCAATGAACCCTTAAGGCAATGCATTGCAACCAAACTCCTAAATCTCGATGGATCAACAACTGAGCATTACATAGTGTGAGGATGTTGAATAAAGTTGTTCTTTGAATAATTTGGGAAGGATTTATAATTGACATAATCCTCATATATTTGAGAGATTTTAATTCAAGTCAGAATGATAATATATATTTATCACTTACAACTTGCATAATTTTTATTGTTCACAATATACCTTATTAACTATAACTAAATTTCTTAATTTTAATTAATCTATGTATTAGACAATAAATTTAAATAAAACATATATGACTTTAACTAATTATTGTTTAGCTAGACTAGACATCTAGTTGAGATAATTGAAACCACTAAATATTGTAATCTCACCAATTTCACATTTAGACACTACTTTGATGTTTAAACATTGCTACTCTTGTGTTGAAAATTACTTTGATAATGGAACTCTAACAACCTCATGTTTAAAACCCACTACCTATAACTCTTGAAACCCTAATATTCTTAGCACTTAAATACATCTCTTAAAACCAACATTAAACTAATAAAACATACATCATAAAAAAAATGTGCTCAAACCCTAGATGCAAGATCTCTAAATATTTAATGGTATAATATGGTTTGATATGTAAGTTTATTTAAGTATTTCTTAGTTAGACTATAACTCTTGTTGAAATAATTGAAATTGCTCAATAGATGATATATGTTGAAACCTTGCTACTTCAATCTCAAAACCCTAGATACTTTCATGTTGACACCTTGCCACTCTTGTGCTAAAACTTTATCACTCTCATTTTGATATCTTGTATGATTTAAAAAGGTGTCATGCAAACTGCCACATAGACATAAAAGCTCCTAGGTTGGTGGTGGAACCTCCCATCACCTCCTCAACAATTAGTTCAAACTCTTAACTACATAAGTGAGGCTTCCATTTTGTAATGGAAGATCCATCACAATTACATTTTTCCAATTACAAAGACTATTCTTAAAACATATAAATAAAAGCCTAGCCGCCTTTCATGGGAATCACATTATGAGTGAGTTGACTGGAAAAAAAATACAAAAGAGTAAGTATGAGGTCTTAGAACTCAAAAGTTTACAATTTATCCTTCACACTTTTCCCCATTTTTTATAATTACTCTAGCCCTAATGACAAGTATGCCATTTTGGTGCTTAATTTAAGAGATCCCAACACACAAGTTGGTTGTTGTTATATCCTTTTACCTAATTCATCTCTTGTGATCCCATAACCTAGATCCTATGTATTCATCCATGTTGGTAAAAAAAAAAAAAAAAACTATGATTGTGTCCCCTCGACATAACCATTGTTGTGATCCTGCCCACTTTATTCATAACTTAGTTTCATTTTAAAATGGATAATTCTTTATCTTGCATGTGAAATCTCTCATATCAAAACCTAAGATTGTTATATTTAAAAGCAAGGTCATAGAGCATTTAGATCCATCTTATAACATTCATCCAAATCGTCCTAGAGCATCATAGGAGCAAATATAAGAGCATTCAAATTGATGCAAACTTACATTAGCAACATTATTTATACATTACACATTAGATGCCACACATCTTGCATCTTGTGTGTACTAGAAAACTTAGCATATATAAGAGCATTCAAATTGATGCAAACTTATCAACATGAGCATTCTTAATTGATGCAAACTTACATTAGCAACATTAATTTCTACATTACACATTAGATGCCACACATCTTGCATCTTGTGTGTACTAGAAAACTTCTTATACAAGTTGTGGAAACAACAAAAACATGGCTTTAATTAGGCTAAATAAAGTCTAACACTTCAATCCTAGCAAACCAAGCCCCCAAAGGTCTTCTTTAACATGTCTTGACCATAATTCAACTCTCACACCAAAAGTAAGAGATTTAGGAGTAGGTGATTGACAAAGACATAATCATGAGCAAGAGGATGCAATTGCAAAGAGGAAGACAAATTACAATTTCAATTGCATCTAGTTGTAGTGTAAGAATTAAAGACTTATTATCTTTAGAAATGGTACTTCAAATCTACTTTTTATGGTTGAGAAACAATTAACACACATTTATAGTTATATTTCATCATGTGCACTATCAGAATCATCAAAGAGCCAAACAATCTCTAACTAACAATCTCTAACTAAATGCAATCCAAAACATTAACACATAAAAAAAATACATATACTTTACTAATCTCATAAACTATAAAAATATCATATTTATTAATCTCCAACATTTCATTTAACTTATCATTTACTTTTCGAGACATTCAACCCATAGGGTATTTAATTAATCTTTACACCTTTTAAAAAATCCTTAGGAGATGGGTTCATTTGCAAGGCAACTCGATAACTTCGAAAGAATTACTTAACTATTATATCATGACTAACTTGGGTTCGAGCCGTTTAAAAAAGCAACGAAATATAGACGAGAAATGACTTCATTTTAAAAACACGAGCATATCTATTTCCCTCAATCTTTCATATATAGATGGAAAGAACCGCAAGAGCGCTCAAGCCTTTTGTGTATTCAAACTTTTGGTAAGGTATGCTTACCAAAATCTATCTGTTACACAGCGCGTTTTTTACAAATTTTCTAGTGCCATCGAGTTCCATTTAGCTATTTGTGATCATTGCTGTCAAGAAAAACATGAAATGCATTAAGGTCAGTGTAAGGATTTTCCTGTTTCTTAGGATTTTCTTTTTCTTTTTCTGTTGTAGGGTTTTTCATTTAAAGAAATCATCCAAAGTAAGGTCAATTCCCTTTTACTTAAATGTTTAGATAAAGCAGTGCTTTGTATGGTGGCCTGCATTGACATGTGCAGACAATCTTTTTAAACATTGTTAAGATTTGTAAAGATGGGTAATAAACTCCATAGTAATTACAATATAACCTTGCTATATGTCTGTTAGAGTTATAGGCTACTTTATGGTGGTGAAGAGAATTTGAACATTGTTTGCACTAATGCAGCATGTAGGTATCTTTGAATCACATTCTTAAGAGTTGTAAATAATGGTTATTATGATGTAACTCATGATTATTATACTGCAACCTTGCTACATGTGTGTGAAGAGTCATAAGCTGCCTTATGGTGGCAACCGAAGAAGGGGATGTGATCACTGCAGAATTTTTTTTTCACTCCAGAAACTAGGAGTAGCATTTTTTAAACAAGGATTCAAAGTGTGGAATGAGATATGTTAGGCATAAAGCGGTAGCCCTTGGAGTTTTAATCACTATCACAGCGAAGAGAATCTAAGTATATTCTCGTCTATAATTAATGGCAACAAAAAGAAGGCATAGTCTCGAACTTTTGTGCTGGTCATGCAAAGGAACCCTCTATACATTAGGAAGATCCAAGATTGTAGTAAAGTTAAATGGAAAGATATTATGGACTGAATAGTGCATAGGATTAAGAAGAATTAACTCGGGATGTAGAACGGCTGATTGAAGATGGTGGGTGAATTGGCAAGATTAGTTTTATTACTGAGCTTTTTCTCGAGGTCAAAACCCAAGGAGGTGCAAATTTGAAACAATATATAAAGGGACATTTATATATTGTTTCAACCCTACAAGGGACATTTGATATGCTAAGTTAGCGTGCTGGCTAGGCTGTGACCTAAAATCCACCTTTATCTTCGAAAGTTCATCATTACTTCTATATGGAAAGGTCCATCTACCTTTAATTCAGTGATGACATGAGGCATTATGATGTAAATAGCTCAGTATTAAACCTTGGCGGTCATTTCATTTTACATGTGCATACATGTGACTGGATGTGGTCCTTTGGAGTTGAATCCAGCTATAAAGGAACAAATTGGGAAATGCCAAAGTATATGGTCAAGCATGTAATGCTACTTTATCTGAAGTGTAAAATTGGAAAGTTCTAATATATCAAAGTTAATTTAGAATGACAGCAGATTTGCTAATGTTAATATCTGGGGTTTAGATAACAAATTATATCTAAAATTTAGGAGAAATGCATGAAAATACTTCTTTATCAAAATTAACAGGTTTGAGACTTTAGCACATTCAATCCAAAATCAAATATATATATATATATATATATAAATATAATTCTGAATATCTTATAACAACAATAAGTTCAATACTTGTCTCAATCAAATCCTTTGGAATGGCCATTCTCACCCCAAGAAGAACTTAGTGGTCTTGGCTCTCATTGGTATGGTGCACTCCAAAGGTACTTGTGTAAAAACACATGTGTGTACACACACCACAAGTCTTGGCTAGGAAAATCCTAGGTTGTGTTGTGACCTTTTCACACATTGCCCCATTGCAAATGGGGACCTCCTGTTTTCCCTTGTCGGTCTTCTGAGAGTCATCCGAGCCAAGTTGAGAATCCATGCCTGAATCAGTGCCTAAATGTCACGAAAGTGCTCAGAAGGTCCGGGAGACGAGGATCGCCTGTGCTTTGAGTCAATTCTGACACTTCCTATTTTTTAGGGATTCTGCTTTTTTTGCTTTTTGCTTTTTTGTTTTTGGCATTTTTGGACCAATCTAGGTTCCCTATTTTTTAGGGATTTTTCTTTTTCTATTTTTAGAAAGTCAACCCTGGTCAACGATTCAACGTTTCCATCTTTAGAACCAAAAATCGAAAAAATCAAGCAAAAATCAATGAAAAATTTGGAAAAATCAAAAAAATCATATGGCAAGGGTTTGTGCAGATGATCTAGAAGAATCCAAGCATGGCCAACCTTCAAGTTCATCCAGGAAGAAATGTCAAAGTGTTGAGAAAGTCCGCCATGTCCAAGATGTGCTTGTCAAGACTCCTTGAAAGTCCACCATGAATGGTCAAAACAATCATGAAGTCCGCCTAGAAGATGATGGAAATGTCTAGTCTTTGGAAGGAAGTTTGGAAGGTCTGCCATGCCATGTCTTGGCTAGAAGGAAGTCTGCCCAAGTGGAGAGAAATGAGGGACGTTCAAGCATAGGCCAAGTCTGCCTTTGCCTTAGGAAAAATGTTCTCAAAGTCCGCCCATGACTTGAGGGGAGATGGCATAAAAGCTAGCAAGTCCGCTTGGAAGAAGATGAGGAATGGCAGAAACTTCTTGAAGTCCGCCCTTCACAGGAAATGGCAAGCATCATGGAAAGTCTGCCCTGCCATGGAAAAGACAATGGCAAGAAATCTTGGAAGTCCTCTCAGCAATGGCAAGCATCCTGGAAAGTCCGCCCAAGCTTTAGATGGGAAATGGCAAGAATTCTTGAAAGTCTGCCCTACCTTGGCATAAAGTTGGTGAAGTCCGCCCCAACTTGGAAGAAGGGAGAAAATCCAAAATTTGGCTAAGTATGGACGCCTTGAGGGGAAAACTTGATAAATTTGACCAAGTATAAATGCCTCGCCTATGTAATGCTACCTTTGGGAGAAATTTTCATGAAATTGGCTAAGTATTGTCAAAATATGAAGAGGAAGGATGATAAATGGCAAGCTAATCTTAAAGTCTGCCAAGACATGTCCAAGCCACAAGCAAAGTCCGACTTTGCTAAAATATGGAATGTCCAAAGCATGACAAAGTCTGACTTTGCCCAAAGTAAGACATGTCCAAACATTGATGAAGTCCGACATGGCCTAAGAAGGAAAAATGTCTAAGTATTGATAAAGTTTGCCCAAGGAAAGGATAAGAAAATTGACTAAGTGTTGGTACTTTGAGGAGGGAAATTCAAAAAATTGGCTAAGTGTTGGAAAGAAAACAGGAAGAATGAAGAGAAATAAAGAGGAAGTGAATAAAATCCTTGTCTAGGGATGGAATTTGTCCTACATAGCACAAGCCAAATTCAATATTGAGGACAAATCCATAGGCAAAGTTCATCCGAAACCTGAGCTAAATGTTGAATGGTCCACCTGAAGGTATTACAAAATGAAATTGAATAGCCAAAATTTGGCTAAGTATGGGAAATACTTCATAGAGAAAATTCCAATTTCTTCCATTGTGGCGAAAGCACAGAGGCATTCTTCTCCAAATTCAAGGCACTCGAAAGAATATTCGAACATCTTGGGGGGGGGATTTCATCTACAATCCCAGACCTATTGAAGCAATCAGGGCAACTTCTTGAAGGATTTCATCCCTTGAAGAATTAAAGACAATCCCCCAATCAAAATCAGATGGTGACAAGAAGAGTGTTCCAAACAAATTTCCATACTTAGACAATTTCTTGACACAAATTGGAGAATTCAGAGAAGAAATCCAAAGGAATAACATCAATCCAGTTCAAGCATGCTGAATTTCAAAGCAATCAGGAAAGAAAATAACTTCAAGTCCAAACATTTGCTTTAAGGGGAGACTTTCAGATTTGAATACAAGTGAGAAGAAAAAATCAAAATCCCAAAGGAGATCCAAGATCAAAACTAGGAAGGAACAGGCGCAAAGGACAGAGTCATCGACAAGGAAAAATATTCCAAGGCAAGCATGTGGAAGAAAAACAAAGTGAGCAAGGAAGACATCCAGCGCGCTGAGGTGGTGCCTCATCATCTTCCAACCAATCAAATTATTCCAAATCAACATGCAACAACTTTCTATTTTATTGTTGGTCGAGAGGTAGTTGGTTGTGACAAACCCTAAATAGGGTTTTATTTTATAATCTCGGCCTTTGATCCTAAATCAATCTTGGCCATTGAATTGTAATTGGGGAGCCTATAAATTGAGCTCGCCCCTCATTTGTAAAGGGTGGAGACAGTGTATGAAATTGTTGCATTAGACTATTTCCGATAATAAAAGCTCTTATGCATGATTTGCTTTGAATCACTTTTATTGTCAAGTAGTGTGCAAGGTTGCATAACTTCTTCTACCATAGATTAGAATTAGATTACAATTAAGTAGAATTTGCTTTGAATGTTTGTTAAGTGAATGCAAGATTTGATCGTATAGATTAAATGGTGAAATATTGCTCATACTTTCTTTGGATGGATGATTTTCATTCGATGCATAAAGTTAGCTTGAGCTTGCGATTGTGGATGCTTAACTTCGGTCTTATTCGAGGCTTGAAAATTATAATCACACCCTTTGAAGATTGCACCCACTTTGCGTAGTTGTCCTAGGGAGGCGAAACAAAGCGTGGTTACTCCTTTCACTTGATCTTTGCTATCTCTTGAATTCCTAGGCATAGATTAGATTCTCTAAACCCTTATCTTTTTGCCCCCCTTTTTTGAGATCCAAACTGAAAATCCCAACCGAAGAAGCACTTAATGATAAATCCATCTAAGTCTCGAACTTGTGAAGAAATTACCTAGCGTAAGTCCCTTTGTGTATTACCAACATATCACAATGCCCATTGAGCTTATCCACATGTCATGACCTGACGAAAGAAACCTTGGAGTCGCCATATGATCTTCTCGCAATCTTAGCATACACAGTGACTTTGTTTAGAGAGAGGATAGAGTGTCTTTGGACATTTTATTTTGTGTGTTCGGTGGATGATAAAACGTACACCAACAGGTTGTACTCTGCACCCCAAGTTAGATGCACTTTGTATGCCATTTCTTATGCCCACATCCCACCAAACCACCTTCTTTCTTGAGTGAACTCCATGCCATTTCCAAGTCTTATATAGTACTTGAAAAAATAGTCATAAAAAGATGTATAAGTATAAGAATTATACATCTTGGAGACAACTTGGAGCCCCCTAGACGTCTTGAGGACACCCCAGCATCCTCGAAGTCATAGTGGCGTCTTGGAGACAGCGACACTGATAGTGGGATGGTGGCGCTGGTGGTGGGCTGGTGGGGGAACGTCCCCCCCAAGTCCCCAAGTCTCCGAGATGTCCCCGTCTAGGAAACACGGGGTTTTTTGGGGGGTACGCATCCTTGTGGAACACTGGAATTCTTCCTTTAGGCTACATGCACTATGTGCTCAATCATCAACCTGTTGTATTCCCCATACAAAAAACTGTAGATCTGAAAATAAAAAATCTGAAACTCCAGTGAAGAAACATAAATCTAAACTGCAAAAGCTCATGAAAATATTTTTGTCAGTTTTATAATTATAAAAGTAGAACTTTATGGAAATCTCTATATCTTTGGATACCACATAAACAGTACTCAGATTGCAAAGAAACAGAACTGCAGTATTGTTGAAACAATGGAATATCAATTGCAGGAGCAGACAGGAGAGCTTTCATAGGAAGGTAAGGGTACTGACTCAGGTTTAAAGTTTTACAAGAGTAGTTCCAAGACAATTTTATAGACCTGTGTATAAAGACCATTTACACCCAAAACATGCCCATTCCAATTTCTAAGTGTCTATTTATAGCTAATGTTACCACAATAGCCCTTTTTGTTTTTATACACAAGATAGCTAGACATTACATTAAACTCTATTCACCTACAAAACAGCACAACCCTAAAGCATAAAATCTTTTAGCTAACAAAAATTATAATCAATAGATACTACCCATAACTAATATAGAAACATGTTTGCCTTCTGCTATTGTCATATTTTATAATTATCATCCTTGAATTAGGTTTACCCAAAGCAATTGTAATGTGGATGTTACACTATTTTAGGTTGCCCCACATGGCATCCTCCAATGCTAATCCTTTCATAGAATGAGGTATGTTAGCTGTAGCCTAGTCTCTTATCATCTCTCAAGTTGGAAAAATAATCTTTGCAATTGTGATAGCATTTTATGCATCATCTGGGCAAGGGGAAGGAATTTGAATATTTTTTCCTTACCACTTTCTTCAAGTATGAGATGTGAAAGTTGTTATGTATTCTTGACTTTGCAGGTGACTCAAGAGTTTGTGCAACATGCTCCACACTTACTAGGACTTTATAAGGTCCTTAACTTCTAGGCCCTAGTTTATACATTCCTTTAACTTTGGGAATCTTTTTCTTCTAAGGTTGCAATCTCAAGAATACTGAATCTCACTCTTCTAATTCTTGCTCTTGGTTCTCGTTTAGGTGCTTCAAAATATGCTAGCTTACTCCAATCATTTATGGTTTTCTTACACCAATTTTTAAATTTAAACCTTGTAACTCGCTGACTCACTTTGCTTCTTGTTCAGTCATGTAATATATGACGAACAATTTTTCAAGTTTTGGTGGTCTGTTCGGATAATGGAGTATTACCCTAACAAATACTGCTAGACTTTGGTACAATGTGCATGAGAGCCAATATTTATTTATCATAAATGCATAACATTTTCTTCTTCTCATTTAGTTCTACTTTTTAAATGATTGGCTTGTTTTTGAATGCAGTTCTGCCTCTCATTCCTTTTATGGCTTTGTTTGTCTGTCCAAGAAAACTGCTTATGCACACATTTTAATACAGGGCCGGAAGAAGCTTGGTTATATTTGTTTCAAGTTGTTTTAGTAGTTTAACATCAACATGATGTTTTCTTATGATCATAATTTTGTTAAAAATTTCAGCTTTTTTCAAAAATCTGTTAATAGCAGTTAACAGTAATGCTTATGATTGTTCTGAACTCAGGCTTTGTTAGAGAGCAACCTGATAATATCATGGAGGTTATCAGAGCTGCGTTGAGGATGGGTGGTGGAGCACAAAAAAGATTGGCAGAAGCAGCTGCTCAGGAGAATCACAGTTATGGACAACTTCTTGCTTCTGCATGGCAACTTTCAAACACATTACTAGAAGACAGTTCAGCTAATGCTAGCAGAGATAAATCTGTTGTACGTGCTAATTCTCAAGCCACCCACCCTGTGGTATTTTGCTGTATGCCACCTCCTCTTTCTGTTCTCTTGTTGATAGTGAGCTTGTTTATTGCATAGAAAGTTTTGTTACTCTCAGTTCCTCAAATACAGGAGTCTCCAACTAAAATTTCGTGAAGTTTACTGGGTTCTTGTAGGAATGTTCATACCAGATGTTATATTGTTTCGCCTACTTCTATGCACACTCCTCACCTGCTACTTGAGATGTTCTAAGTTTTACTTAAGATGACTTGGCACTCCACTTGAATGTGAATGCAGTCACCACTCTAGCAGACATTTAATGGCTATCCAAATAAAGTAGGATAATTTTTTGGTGTTCTCTCTGTCACAAGCATTATCTCATGACATGTAATCTTGTATGCCAACTTGGGCAATGTTCTTACTGGATTTGATTTTACATTCATTATCCTGAAAATATCTGTGTCAGAGACTTCTCAGTCATTGTTAGTTTTCTTACCATCACAGTACACAGATTGATCTCAAATGACAGGAGAAATATTTAATATACTTTCAGTAGCTCTTCAAGATTGAATGTCCCTCTCGAAAGCATGACCTTTCCAATGACCGTTGGCCTATTCCGAGACCCGTAGGCTACTGAAGGGTAAAATTAGGGTTTCCTATTTTAAGGATGTCTTTGCTCGAGTTGGTGGATTCAATGGGATTCTTTCTGGGTTTTCAGAGAGCTTCGCAGTGGTATGTTCATTTCGGCATTCTGAAGCATTTTCTGGAATTTACTATTTTTAGTAAATTCTATTTTTGGCAGTTTTACAGTTGGGTTCAGCATGGTTGACTTCCTACTTCAGTTTGATCAGTTGGCTTGCTCATTTATGGCTTGGGGCACAATTGGAGAGATAAGTTGAGCTATTTAATTAAAAGTCACGTTTTAATGTTATATTTTAACGTTGACCCCTTGGCCTAGTCTATTGACTTTATGTTGTTTTGAAAAGTGGTCTTTTTGAGGGTGGCGCCTTCATTAAAGATTATTTTATATTTTATATTTTACCCAAAGTCAAATCAAGCTATAAAGTGGACGCATTTATTAAAGTATTGATTTTATTTAAAAAGTCAATATTGAGCTTGAAGGAAATGGACGCCATCTTTGCAAGAGATTAGGGTTTTTGACTTGAAGAGGAGTTTAGGGTTTCGAGAAGTCAACGAGAAATTATAAAAGGAAGACTTTGATCATCATTTGGGCATCTTTTATCTACAGGAATGTTATGCTGCCGGATTGGCTTTGGGATTGCTTCGAGGAATGAAGGCCTCCTAGCTTGGGCATTGCTTCTCGCTTGAAAGATAGCGACTAGTGGTGAGATAGTGTAGTTTGAATGTTTTATTGTGAGATTTCTGCATTTTTAGTCTTTGTGAGGATATGTAAATCAGTTTTATGCATATTAGTGGTTTTCTGGAGTTGCACATTCATTGTAGCAGATTGATGTTTTTAATCATAAGTCATAAAATACACAAAGAGTCGTTCTGGGTATTGTCTCATTGGTTTTCTCTGTTGGAAGCGACCCTTCATGAATATTTGCAGATTTTAATATGAAGCGTATGATTTTATAAAGCAAATCCGTCATTCCTTGTAGGGCGCACTTTCTGGAGTGCCTCGGGATCCGTGTCATTAATTAATAACCATTTTTAGATGCCATTTCTTATTACTAAGTTAGGCGCCATCATTTTGAGGGTCTATTGCATTAGATTTGAGATCATTTGGGTGAGAAATGAGAGAGATATGAGCATATGAGTGAATTCCTAGGTTGCTGGTTTTTAATTTAAAAGTGCAGATTTGTGGAAAAACAGAATTATTATTTGATCATTGAGAGATTTATTGAACTGGCATCTCTAATCAAGCCACAGAGAGTTCTTATATGATGTAATGCTAATCTTTCAAATTCCTATGCTCTTGGCAAGCGAATTCTCTATCATTTTGTAAGCTGACAGTAGTACTGACAGCAGTTCTTTCATCTTGCTTAATCATGTTTTGTAATGCTCATATTTACATTTTGTAATTGCAATTGTATTTCTTTATCTCCGCCCTATGGTAGCTCCTTACCCACTCTGGGTTAGAAAGCACATTCTGGGTGTCGAGTACTTTCAGCATTATAGTTATTTCTTTCAAGCATTGTAATTTCTGTTATCTCCGCCATATGGTCGCCTCATTTCCGTATTGGAGTGAGTAGCACATACTTGGTGTCGAGTGTGCTTTCAGTACATTAGATTCAGGGATCCTCTGACCATATGCTCGCCATCATCGGCGCCATTCTTGGTTAGAGTTCTTGCATAAGCATTTTGATTTAGATCCTCTGACCAATGCTCACACCTTGCCCACATCGGGATCCTGGTGTACATTCTGGTTAGAGTTGCTTCAGCACGTTTTGGTTTAGCTGCTAACCTTAACGGGTGCATTGGTTTGTAATCTGCAATTTGAAAAAGTAAAAAAATTTGGCTCGGAATATTTCAGTGGTATCAGAGCCAAGATCCTGCCATCCTGTGCCCAACAAAGTTCATTTAACAGATGAGTGACAGAGATACCAGATACTACGTACAGAAAAAGATGACTACAGAGAAGTCACTACTTGAGTTAATGCATGAACTATGTACGCTAATGAAGGATCCTGACATAAAATGGGGAGTCAGAAAGATTTATGCTAAGTCTGAAAGTCGGGATAGAAAGGTGCATATGCCACATCAGAATGATCGTGAGCTTGATGAAGATACCGTGGCAAGTGAAGAGTTAAGAGTAGAACCCCATAATACTTCCCTTGACTTGCATGTAATAGGAAGTAATGAAGATCAGCTTGGTGAAAAGAACATAACAACAGTCTTGAGTCCCAATGAGGATTCATCCAATGAAGGTCTTGAGAGAAATGACTTCACAGAAGATTTTAGTAGTACTGTTGTATGGGATGAGTTTGATAAAGAAGAGAAAGTAAAGGGGAATACTGATGGTGCCCTTGAATCAGCCTATGACCATTTCCAAAGTGATAATGTTGGTAATGATTCCAACATGTTTGTACCACCTCTTGTTGAAGGTATGGCGATGGATAGTTTCCCTCTTGTAATGTCCCCTTATTAGAGACATAAAATGCACAAGTTAGGGTCAAGAAATTTATTTACCAACACCTAATTTTGCACATGTAATTTTCCTTGAGGACCTTAGATTGTCGCTCTAAGACGCGTTCCCTGTGAGTGTGCTCACTACGAGTCTCCTCTCTATCAATCATTAGCATGTCAATTGATTTCTCAATATATTCATCCCTCGTAGGATAATTCAATATTCTCACAAATCATAATATATTAAAGTACATTTATAAGTATCGACTACATTTAAATTGAATGAAATCTTTCTACACATTATTCTCTTAATTCTTATTATGATGGAACTCATACCTGATGAGTGACAGATATATATAGAATCACAAGAGCACTATTCATGCATCTATGTGTTTCTATCTTTCTTCTTGTTTGCTCGGACATATATCTCTTATTCCCTATATCTATGTATATACAAATAATCATCATACCATCTCACGGTTAAATCCAATTCATTAACTATCATTTGTATAGATTATATATTATTATATCATTATTCATTGGTCAATCTTTATAAGACTTGGACTATGTCCATTCCTTGATCAAAACATTCTTATGTTAACATATCACGAGTATTCTATGGCATGCATCTATGATATTTCATTCTATGTTGACATTTCTTTCTACAATATTTCATTCTATTTAGCCATTATTATGATAGCTCCCCTATGCTAACATATTCATTACCTTGTCATATCTATCATTCTTGTTCTATGATAGTATTTTCAATTAGTTCTATATGCAAAACTGTTCTACCCTATATTAGCATTCCACTTTCTCATGCTATTACATTACAAACTATTTTATGCCACGACTTATTCCAATCATAAGTATTGCACAGCATTATGATCAGATTGCTGTTATATAAGACATTAATTGTGATAAGGATCTTACCTTACCTTTACTCACAATAAATAGTAACAGATTACCAATATTTCCATATTTGTTACTTATTGTGCGGCTATTTTAATATCATCTGTAACTATATATTTATTACTTATTATATTTACTTATTGCTATCTTCATAAAAAGAGAATTTTATACTATCTATATTTATATACTCATTAACACATTATCTATTCTTTTTACTTATTTACTATTTGAAGCAAGAATGATAAATATGCCTATCATCTATTCTAGAATTATCATTGTAACAAAAGAATACCTGAGAATTCAGCCTTACCAATTCTGACGTATATTATATCTGTAGTTAAATAGACTTACCGCATCTATCCCTTTTACCTACTTTATGTCCTTAACAAGTCACGGTTCCATATATTCTCAATGTAGTTTGAATCTCCCTTCCCTCTTCTGATTCGATACTTCATTTTATATCCTCATTTCCAGATTTATAACCGCCCTTCTATACTCCTTAATTTCCTTCCAGCCACGTAATGTAGAAGACCACCTTCTTTCAACCATCGATGATTCTCTTTGGCATGGAATGATTCTATTAATAGTGAACCTTTGCTGTGGGAAAAGTCGCGTCTGGGTCAAAAAGCTTCTTTTGAATGAAACGCTGCTTCCTTTGGAATCGTTGATTCCCAATTTCATTTATATTTTTTTGTTTGTGTAGGATAAAGGAAGCGATGCTTTTAAAAGGTCTTGTTTATATCTAAAATAATAATGATCATGTAAAATATAAATAATGATTTATATTATAGAATTCTGGTCTTATTTAATTTTATCTTCATTATATGTTATTTATTATTATTTTATAATGTTGATTTTTACTTTTATTTAAATATTAGATATTTGAACATTAAAGCATAAATATCAATTTGCCAAATATGATATAATGATAATGTTTACCATAATTTTAGATTATGTTCATTTTGTTGTTTTATTTTATTTGTATTTGAATTTTATAAAAATAATCTTATTATTTTATTCTATTTTATGATATTTTATTATGATATTTACAATTAATAAGATTAATTGTTCTATTACAATAATTGTGTAATTATAATATTATCTTTATAATTAAATCATTAATGCTTTAATATGTATTTTGTTTATCTTGTTTTTGAAGCTTTATATCCCAATGCAAAAATTTCAGGGGATATGACAGTCCTCCCTGCCCAAAATTGCTTGTCCTCAAGCAATCTCAATTCCAAACATCTTTTTACTTCAATAGTTAGAGCTCCTTAACTCGAGAAGCATTTTGGCAAACAAATTTTTAATCAATCTTTTAAGCATAAAGCACTATGGAGTAATCTTGTTTGAAGACACATTTGGAATGAAGCAAACACATGGAACTACTTAATGAAGAATATATGTCGGGATATATATGGGTTACAAAGTATATCTATAAATACATAAGTCGCATAGTGAGAGTGCACGAAAATCGCAAGATAAACACATGAATACAAGTAAGAGAGAAGGTACACACATAAATACCAGTCACTAAGTATATACATGATCACACACAAATCATAATGTAACCCACAAAGTATTCAGTTGAAGGCACTTGAATACACATAAGTCATAGTAGGCACTTGGTTAAAAAAATCACGCGATATACACTTGAATGCATTTGAATACATAAGTCACAATTGAATACACCTGAATTCCACACTTGAATACACTTAGGGATATGAGTCAAAGTCATATAATATACTTAATAATGTGCACATAAGATGTGAAGCAATCACTCAAGGCACAAATCATACACACAAAGGCAAGAGTTATAAATATCTGTACTCGCAAGTCTCGATTTGCATTCGAATACACATGAGGCATGAACCAACATACATGAAAAGAGTATTCATGGAGTAAATATGTTGAAAACATTTAAGACATAACCAAACATCAAAAGAAGTGGAACATAACATAAACTTATTGACATGGAGTGAATGCATAGTTGTAAGACATCAGATGTAAGCAGTAGTACACAACTTCATGGAGTATTCATATTAGCACACATGAAGCATACATTTACAATCATATGCTTATACAAAACAAGAATCCTACATGCGACGCATTTGCATAAATTACACATCAAATATAGAGAAAGTATTTTGGATATGTAGCAATCAATGGTATACAATAGGTACACACATTTAACACTCATGTTGAATACACACCCTACAAGGAGCAATTTATCATACATGAAACAGTCACAAGGTATGCTCATAAGATATTGTAACCCACAATCACATTGGTAATGAAGCCAGTAATATACGAAGCATGAGAAGACATAAGTCACGTTACGAAGCACGTTCAAAGCATTAAGAGGGAACTCCCGTGTGAAGAACCTTGACAAACATGAATTGATCACACATAAGTTTTCATGAAATAATCATGCCGAAGGTACATCAAGCATATAACAAACACATAATTACTCACAAGATAAAAAACACACTTAGGAAATATAAGTAAGGAGTGTTAATACACTCAAGGTATGCAAATACACTCGAAGAAGTATACATGTTGAATTCAGAAATATACACTCAAGAAATATAACATACATAACAGGAATATACTCATGCAGTAGACATGCTAAAGCACATTAGGCATAAAGCAAGCATGTAAGACATGAGGCACACTCATAAGATATGAGTCATAAATTTGCATACACGTAAGCAGTAAAGCATGAAGTACCAGCATGAATAAATACAAAGAGCATACACCAACATTCGAATACACATAAGTCACATGGTATACACTTGAATACACATGAGCTGCAAAGTATACATTTGAATACACTTGAATACAAAGTCACAAAGTACACAAATACAAAGTCATAGAGTATACACTCGAATACATATGCATCTCGAATTCAAATACAAGTTATAGAGTATGCACTCAAATATAAATTCAAGGTCATAGAGTATACACTCAATTACAAATATAATCACAGAGTATACACTAGAATACAATTGCATCAATATAATCACAAGTCATAGAGTATACACTCAAATACGAATACAATCGAATGAAGTATACCGTTAGACAATTGGGAAGGGGATTCGGTGCATCCCATACTACACCGTGGACCCATCCACTATCCCAAAGTCATCAAGTATACACATGAGTATGAAGCATACACGCGAATACACATAATACAAAAAAGTATTCTCATGAATATATGTTAGAAGCATACATATAAGTCACAAAGTAAACCTTTGAATACACTTACACTTTCAAAAGTAATTATATAAGACAAATTTCACCAAGTTTAGGTCTCTAACATAGTGGGGGTTGGATGATAAGGATAAGTCCGCCCGAAGCAATCTTGCCTAAGCCCAGGAGCGGATATACCATCCCTCCTGGCTCCTGATGGCATGATACTCAGTCATCCTATCCGAGGAGTGGTGTACTTAGGGGATACGCTTGTACCTGCTTTCCTCATCCATTCTCATCACTTCCCAACTAAGTTGGAGGATCCTTCAAATCAAACATGTAATAGTTTAGAGGAGAGGAATCCATAGGAGGCCCGTAGATACTCACACTAAGCCCAAGAGCAGATATCACCCCCTTGGCTCCCGATGGCATGACTCAGTCATCCGATCCGGGGAGTGGCGTACCTAGTGGAGAACTAGTACCTGCTCAACCTACGATTTCCCTCCCTTCACTCTCTACATGCTTGTTTGTTAATTAAAAATAGTTGCAGATGCTATCCATAATAGGTTATGTGATTTTATCAAGTTATTTAATAACTTATTTTAACATATGATGTAATTACTACAATTCTTACATGATTAATTCTATTTTAACATATGATGTAATTACTACAATTCTTACTTGATTAATTCTATCTTAACATGGAAGTAGTGGATTGTATCATTAATTCGTTTTCTACGTATAATGTCTAAATCAGGTCAGCTAAATTATCAGAGTGTGAATGCATCAATTACTCTTTCTTGCTAGTTTTCATTTATTGAAGTTGTGATTCAATTTTATACAAATGTAAGCAGATTCCTACTGATCAGAAGCAATATTCAAATAAATTCAAAACTCAAAAATAAAGTCGCTTACCTCAGTTCGCCCGTAATGAGAAGTCTCTTGTTTTCCAGATGATACAAAACTGATTTGCATAAATTGGGATGTGTTTCTATATGTTCATAGAGTATACCTTTGCCTTTGGTAAGTCTGCAAACGCTATTTTCACAGGGTGGCAGGAAAGTTGCTCTGATACCACTTGTAATGTCCCCTTATTAGAGACATAAAATGCACAAGTTAGGGTCAAGAAATTTATTTACCAACACCTAATTTTGCACATGTAATTTTCCTTGAGGACCTTAGATTGTCGCTCTAAGACGCGTTCCCTGTGAGTGTGCTCACTACGAGTCTCCTCTCTATCAATCATTAGCATGTCAATTGATTTCTCAATATATTCATCCCTCGTAGGATAATTCAATATTCTCACAAATCATAATATATTAAAGTACATTTATAAGTATCGACTACATTTAAATTGAATGAAATCTTTCTAGACATTATTCTCTTAATTCTTATTATGATGGAACTCATACCTGATGAGTGACGGACATATATAGATTCATAAGAGCACTATACATACATCTATGTGTTTCTATCTTTCTTCTTGTTTGCTCGGACATATATCTCTTATTCCCTATATCTATGTATATACAAATAATCATCATACCATCTCACGGTTAAATCCAATTCATTAACTATCATTTGTATAGATTATATATTATTATATCATTATTCATTGGTCAATCTTTATAAGACTTGGACTATGTCCATTCCTTGATCAAAACATTCTTATGTTAACATATCACGAGTATTCTATGGCATGCATCTATGATATTTCATTCTATGTTGACATTTCTTTCTACAATATTTCATTCTATTTAGCCATTATTATGATAGCTCCCTATGCTACATATTCATTACCTTGTCATATCTATCATTCTTGTTCTATGATAGTATTTTCAATTAGTTCTATATGCAAAACTGTTCTACCCTATATTAGCATTCCACTCTCTCATGCTATTACATTACAAACTATTTCATGCTACGTCTTATTCCAATCATAAGTATTGCACAGCATTATGATCAGATTGCTGTTATATAAACATAAGACACATTAATTGTGATAAGGATCTTACCTTACCTTTACTCACAATAAATAGTAACAGACTACCAATATTTCCATATTTGTTACTTATTGTGCTTCTATTTTAATATCATCTGTAACTATATATTTATTACTTATTATATTTACTTATTGCATGCTATCTTCATAAAAAGAGAATTTTATACTATCTATATTTATATACTCATTAACACATTATCTATTCTTTTTACTTATTTACTATTTGAAGCAAGAATGATAAATATGCCTATCATCTATTCTAGAATTATCATTGTAACAATAGAATACCTGAGAATTCAGCCTTACCAATTCTGACGTATATTATATCTGTAGTTAAATAGACTTACCGCATCTATCCCTTTTACCTACTTTATGTCCTTAACAAGTCACGGTTCCATATATTCTCAATGTAGTCTGAATCTCCCTTCCCTCTTCTGATTCGATACTTCATTTTAATATCCTCATTTCCAGATTTATATCCGCCTTCAATACTCCTTAATTTCCTTCCAGCCACGTAATGTAGAAGACTTTCTTCTTTCAACCATCGATGATTCTCTTTGGCATGGAATGATTCTATTTAATAGTGAACCTTTGCTGTGGGAAAAGTCGCGTCTGGGTCAAAATGCTTCTTTTGAATGAAACGCTGCTTCCTTTGGAATCGTTGTTTCCCAATTTCATTAATATTTTTTTGTTTGTGTAGGATAAAGGAAGCGATGCTTTTAAAAGGTCTTGTTTATATTTAAAATAATAATGATCATGTAAAATATATATAATGATTTATATTATAGAATTCTGGTCTTATTTAATTTTATCTTCATTATATGTTATTTATTATTATTTTATAATGTTGATTTTTACTTTTATTTAAATATTAGATATTTGAACATTAAAGCATAAATATCAATTTGCCAAATATGATATAATGATAATGTTTACCATAATATTAGATTATGTTCATTTTGTTGTTTTATTTTATTTGTATTTGAATTTTATAAAAATAATCTTATTATTATTTTATTCTATTTTATGATATTTTATTATGATATTTACAATTAATAAGATTAATTGTTCTATTACAATAATTGTGTAATTATAATATTATCTTTATAATTAAATCATTAATGCTTTAATATGTATTTTGTTTATCTTGTTTTTGATGCTTTATATCCCAATGCTAAAATTTCAGGGAACATGACACTTGTTGTTGTTCAAACTCATCAAGAGTTTTCACAAGATGAAGATATGACAAGTGATCAAGGAGACCTTTTTGGTATGCATATGATTACTAAAGATGAGATCAGAAATATACCTATAGATGGTGGTCACATTGAAGGCAAAAGGGATGAAGTTTTCAAAACAGCTAACATTGAAGATTCTCAACTTCACTATGACGTTTGTGACATGGGTCAACTTGGGTTTGGTCATCAAACTAAGCCCTTGGAGAGAGGGACTTATGAAGAAATCAGTTCAAGTGAGTTACAGGGTGACCTATTCAAAGACTCAACACTCCAAGAGAAGCATGAAGACTACTTTTCTCTTGATCAAAACAATCAGCCTTTTTCCATTTGGGATCCCGGTTGGTTGACACCAAGGTATGATAAAGAACCTTTGTGGGATGAATTTCCCTTTGATCCAGATGAAGATCAAAAATCAAATTGCATGGCAAACTATGAGGTGGCCATTGAAGAGGAAGTTGTCTTCGAAGAAGAAGAGGGTTCAAAGAAGCTCCATGATGATGTCTTTGAAGGGGTTGCAGCCGCTAAAGAAGAAAATGTTTCTACGGAAACTTTCCGAACAGTGGATGACTATGATCCATTGAGCAAGTTGGGTGCTGCTCTAATGTTTGATCAAGAAGACAGTGATGAAGAAGAAGAGCTTGAAGACCATATGGCTCTTGAAGATGGAGAGTTTGAGGGTGTTACTAAACACAAAGCTGATTTATCAATGCACGAAGCTGATTGCAAGCAATGGGTTAAAGATTTTGTGGAGTATGATGCCTTTCATGACTATGAGCATTCTCCTCTAGTTGAAGGTGAAAGACACGGAAGCTGGAGCAGCTATGATGGCCGCAAAGACACAAAACAAAGTTCTGATTTTGACAATCAGCCAACCAGCAATCCGCCATCTTTGCATATTCTTGAGTGGGAAGATCAAGACAAAGAGTCCTTTAAGAGGGAAGTGTGAATTCTATCCCAATTTGATCGCACTCACAGTTTGATTGAAGATCTCCACTGGAAGGCTCAGCTTGAAGAGAGAAAAAGAGGAGTTAAGGATGAAGTTGCTCTTTTCAATTTGCAACTCATCAGAGACTCTTTGGAGGCGTTGAAATCAGATTGCATACACTTGATGGAGGATCGGGATCATGCTATTGAACTTGCAAAGAAGTCCTTCAGTGTTGTCCAAGAAAATGAGAGTTTGGTTGATGAGCTCACTCTGGAGCTTAAATCAACAAAGGACAAGTTAAAAGAAACTCATTTCTCTCTAACAGAGGTTGAAGACCAGTTTGCTGATTTCAAACATTTTAGCAGGCAAGAGAATGAGCAAAGAGTTGAAGAAATCAAGCAAGTAATTGACGAGCTTGATAGTCTTTGAGAGGAGTTTGATGTTGAAGGTTTCACAAGGAAATTAGAAGTTGCGTATGCAGATTTGGATCAGCAAGATGGAAAAGGGGACTTCCAAGTCTTTGACAACCCTTTCTTTGAAGTGGGTGCTGAAGCAACTTATGACAATCCTCTTTTTGAACCAAGTGATGAGGAAGCTTATGAGAAACATTCCTTTGAGGTAGATGATGGGATTTCAAGCCTTGAGGAAATTTCTTATGACATCATTGTTGAAGAGGGAAGTTCTAGCACTTCTTCTGACAATGGAACGAGGATGCATGAGCTGCATAATGAAGACTTCACTGCTGCTCCTAGTCTCCCCATTCAGGAGGTGGAAAATCAAGAAGCATGGTGGAATGAGGTCATTAATCTTGATGGGCAACAAAGGGATGATTGGCACTCCGATGAAGAGTTCATTCATTTTCTGATATGGATGCTTGTCAAATTCTTATCGGACTTCCTGCTTACACCATCTTCTCTAAGAATAACTAATTTCATAATGGAGTTTGATGAAGGGTCCATTGAATCCTTCCAGCAATTCTTCTCTCATGATTTCGAATTTGGCTTTTTCAATGAATTCAGATTTGTTGAGTACTTCTTGGAGTTTCAGGGTGCGATGATTCAAATAGAACGTATTTCCCAAAGCGTTCTAGTAAGAGTAATTCTCCATTTGCAAATTGGCTCTTCTTTACTTATGATGTGGAGCCCTGGTATCAACTCACTTTTGACAT
>VDFB02271358.1:733244532-733313083 GCA_007258455.2 Sequoia sempervirens | reverse complement strand
CTATGATTGTGTCCCCTCGACATAACCATTGTTGTGATCCTGCCCACTTTATTCATAACTTAGTTTCATTTTAAAATGGATAATTCTTTATCTTGCATGTGAAATCTCTCATATCAAAACCTAAGATTGTTATATTTAAAAGCAAGGTCATAGAGCATTTAGATCCATCTTATAACATTCATCCAAATCGTCCTAGAGCATCATATGAGCAAATATAAGAGCATTCAAATTGATGCAAACTTACATTAGCAACATTAATTTCTACATTACACATTAGATGCCACACATCTTGCATCTTGTGTGTACTAGAAAACTTCTTATACAAGTTGTGGAAACAACAAAAACATGGCTTTAATTAGGCTAAATAAAGTCTAACACTTCAATCCTAGCAAACCAAGCCCCCAAAGGTCTTCTTTAACATGTCTTGACCATAATTCAACTCTCACACCAAAAGTAAGAGATTTAGGAGTAGGTGATTGACAAAGACATAATCATGAGCAAGAGGATGCAATTGCAAAGAGGAAGACAAATTACAATTTCAATTGCATCTAGTTGTAGTGTAAGAATTAAAGACTTATTATCTTTAGAAATGGTACTTCAAATCTACTTTTTATGGTTGAGAAACAATTAACACACATTTATAGTTATATTTCATCATGTGCACTATCAGAATCATCAAAGAGCCAAACAATCTCTAACTAACAATCTCTAACTAAATGCAATCCAAAACATTAACACATAAAAAAAATACATATACTTTACTAATCTCATAAACTATAAAAATATCATATTTATTAATCTCCAACATTTCATTTAACTTATCATTTACTTTTCGAGACATTCAACCCATAGGGTATTTAATTAATCTTTACACCTTTTAAAAAATCCTTAGGAGATGGGTTCATTTGCAAGGCAACTCGATAACTTCGAAAGAATTACTTAACTATTATATCATGACTAACTTGGGTTCGAGCCGTTTAAAAAAGCAACGAAATATAGACGAGAAATGACTTCATTTTAAAAACACGAGCATATCTATTTCCCTCAATCTTTCATATATAGATGGAAAGAACCGCAAGAGCGCTCAAGCCTTTTGTGTATTCAAACTTTTGGTAAGGTATGCTTACCAAAATCTATCTGTTACACAGCGCGTTTTTTACAAATTTTCTAGTGCCATCGAGTTCCATTTAGCTATTTGTGATCATTGCTGTCAAGAAAAACATGAAATGCATTAAGGTCAGTGTAAGGATTTTCCTGTTTCTTAGGATTTTCTTTTTCTTTTTCTGTTGTAGGGTTTTTCATTTAAAGAAATCATCCAAAGTAAGGTCAATTCCCTTTTACTTAAATGTTTAGATAAAGCAGTGCTTTGTATGGTGGCCTGCATTGACATGTGCAGACAATCTTTTTAAACATTGTTAAGATTTGTAAAGATGGGTAATAAACTCCATAGTAATTACAATATAACCTTGCTATATGTCTGTTAGAGTTATAGGCTACTTTATGGTGGTGAAGAGAATTTGAACATTGTTTGCACTAATGCAGCATGTAGGTATCTTTGAATCACATTCTTAAGAGTTGTAAATAATGGTTATTATGATGTAACTCATGATTATTATACTGCAACCTTGCTACATGTGTGTGAAGAGTCATAAGCTGCCTTATGGTGGCAACCGAAGAAGGGGATGTGATCACTGCAGAATTTTTTTTTCACTCCAGAAACTAGGAGTAGCATTTTTTAAACAAGGATTCAAAGTGTGGAATGAGATATGTTAGGCATAAAGCGGTAGCCCTTGGAGTTTTAATCACTATCACAGCGAAGAGAATCTAAGTATATTCTCGTCTATAATTAATGGCAACAAAAAGAAGGCATAGTCTCGAACTTTTGTGCTGGTCATGCAAAGGAACCCTCTATACATTAGGAAGATCCAAGATTGTAGTAAAGTTAAATGGAAAGATATTATGGACTGAATAGTGCATAGGATTAAGAAGAATTAACTCGGGATGTAGAACGGCTGATTGAAGATGGTGGGTGAATTGGCAAGATTAGTTTTATTACTGAGCTTTTTCTCGAGGTCAAAACCCAAGGAGGTGCAAATTTGAAACAATATATAAAGGGACATTTATATATTGTTTCAACCCTACAAGGGACATTTGATATGCTAAGTTAGCGTGCTGGCTAGGCTGTGACCTAAAATCCACCTTTATCTTCGAAAGTTCATCATTACTTCTATATGGAAAGGTCCATCTACCTTTAATTCAGTGATGACATGAGGCATTATGATGTAAATAGCTCAGTATTAAACCTTGGCGGTCATTTCATTTTACATGTGCATACATGTGACTGGATGTGGTCCTTTGGAGTTGAATCCAGCTATAAAGGAACAAATTGGGAAATGCCAAAGTATATGGTCAAGCATGTAATGCTACTTTATCTGAAGTGTAAAATTGGAAAGTTCTAATATATCAAAGTTAATTTAGAATGACAGCAGATTTGCTAATGTTAATATCTGGGGTTTAGATAACAAATTATATCTAAAATTTAGGAGAAATGCATGAAAATACTTCTTTATCAAAATTAACAGGTTTGAGACTTTAGCACATTCAATCCAAAATCAAATATATATATATATATATATATAAATATAATTCTGAATATCTTATAACAACAATAAGTTCAATACTTGTCTCAATCAAATCCTTTGGAATGGCCATTCTCACCCCAAGAAGAACTTAGTGGTCTTGGCTCTCATTGGTATGGTGCACTCCAAAGGTACTTGTGTAAAAACACATGTGTGTACACACACCACAAGTCTTGGCTAGGAAAATCCTAGGTTGTGTTGTGACCTTTTCACACATTGCCCCATTGCAAATGGGGACCTCCTGTTTTCCCTTGTCGGTCTTCTGAGAGTCATCCGAGCCAAGTTGAGAATCCATGCCTGAATCAGTGCCTAAATGTCACGAAAGTGCTCAGAAGGTCCGGGAGACGAGGATCGCCTGTGCTTTGAGTCAATTCTGACACTTCCTATTTTTTAGGGATTCTGCTTTTTTTGCTTTTTGCTTTTTTGTTTTTGGCATTTTTGGACCAATCTAGGTTCCCTATTTTTTAGGGATTTTTCTTTTTCTATTTTTAGAAAGTCAACCCTGGTCAACGATTCAACGTTTCCATCTTTAGAACCAAAAATCGAAAAAATCAAGCAAAAATCAATGAAAAATTTGGAAAAATCAAAAAAATCATATGGCAAGGGTTTGTGCAGATGATCTAGAAGAATCCAAGCATGGCCAACCTTCAAGTTCATCCAGGAAGAAATGTCAAAGTGTTGAGAAAGTCCGCCATGTCCAAGATGTGCTTGTCAAGACTCCTTGAAAGTCCACCATGAATGGTCAAAACAATCATGAAGTCCGCCTAGAAGATGATGGAAATGTCTAGTCTTTGGAAGGAAGTTTGGAAGGTCTGCCATGCCATGTCTTGGCTAGAAGGAAGTCTGCCCAAGTGGAGAGAAATGAGGGACGTTCAAGCATAGGCCAAGTCTGCCTTTGCCTTAGGAAAAATGTTCTCAAAGTCCGCCCATGACTTGAGGGGAGATGGCATAAAAGCTAGCAAGTCCGCTTGGAAGAAGATGAGGAATGGCAGAAACTTCTTGAAGTCCGCCCTTCACAGGAAATGGCAAGCATCATGGAAAGTCTGCCCTGCCATGGAAAAGACAATGGCAAGAAATCTTGGAAGTCCTCTCAGCAATGGCAAGCATCCTGGAAAGTCCGCCCAAGCTTTAGATGGGAAATGGCAAGAATTCTTGAAAGTCTGCCCTACCTTGGCATAAAGTTGGTGAAGTCCGCCCCAACTTGGAAGAAGGGAGAAAATCCAAAATTTGGCTAAGTATGGACGCCTTGAGGGGAAAACTTGATAAATTTGACCAAGTATAAATGCCTCGCCTATGTAATGCTACCTTTGGGAGAAATTTTCATGAAATTGGCTAAGTATTGTCAAAATATGAAGAGGAAGGATGATAAATGGCAAGCTAATCTTAAAGTCTGCCAAGACATGTCCAAGCCACAAGCAAAGTCCGACTTTGCTAAAATATGGAATGTCCAAAGCATGACAAAGTCTGACTTTGCCCAAAGTAAGACATGTCCAAACATTGATGAAGTCCGACATGGCCTAAGAAGGAAAAATGTCTAAGTATTGATAAAGTTTGCCCAAGGAAAGGATAAGAAAATTGACTAAGTGTTGGTACTTTGAGGAGGGAAATTCAAAAAATTGGCTAAGTGTTGGAAAGAAAACAGGAAGAATGAAGAGAAATAAAGAGGAAGTGAATAAAATCCTTGTCTAGGGATGGAATTTGTCCTACATAGCACAAGCCAAATTCAATATTGAGGACAAATCCATAGGCAAAGTTCATCCGAAACCTGAGCTAAATGTTGAATGGTCCACCTGAAGGTATTACAAAATGAAATTGAATAGCCAAAATTTGGCTAAGTATGGGAAATACTTCATAGAGAAAATTCCAATTTCTTCCATTGTGGCGAAAGCACAGAGGCATTCTTCTCCAAATTCAAGGCACTCGAAAGAATATTCGAACATCTTGGGGGGGGGATTTCATCTACAATCCCAGACCTATTGAAGCAATCAGGGCAACTTCTTGAAGGATTTCATCCCTTGAAGAATTAAAGACAATCCCCCAATCAAAATCAGATGGTGACAAGAAGAGTGTTCCAAACAAATTTCCATACTTAGACAATTTCTTGACACAAATTGGAGAATTCAGAGAAGAAATCCAAAGGAATAACATCAATCCAGTTCAAGCATGCTGAATTTCAAAGCAATCAGGAAAGAAAATAACTTCAAGTCCAAACATTTGCTTTAAGGGGAGACTTTCAGATTTGAATACAAGTGAGAAGAAAAAATCAAAATCCCAAAGGAGATCCAAGATCAAAACTAGGAAGGAACAGGCGCAAAGGACAGAGTCATCGACAAGGAAAAATATTCCAAGGCAAGCATGTGGAAGAAAAACAAAGTGAGCAAGGAAGACATCCAGCGCGCTGAGGTGGTGCCTCATCATCTTCCAACCAATCAAATTATTCCAAATCAACATGCAACAACTTTCTATTTTATTGTTGGTCGAGAGGTAGTTGGTTGTGACAAACCCTAAATAGGGTTTTATTTTATAATCTCGGCCTTTGATCCTAAATCAATCTTGGCCATTGAATTGTAATTGGGGAGCCTATAAATTGAGCTCGCCCCTCATTTGTAAAGGGTGGAGACAGTGTATGAAATTGTTGCATTAGACTATTTCCGATAATAAAAGCTCTTATGCATGATTTGCTTTGAATCACTTTTATTGTCAAGTAGTGTGCAAGGTTGCATAACTTCTTCTACCATAGATTAGAATTAGATTACAATTAAGTAGAATTTGCTTTGAATGTTTGTTAAGTGAATGCAAGATTTGATCGTATAGATTAAATGGTGAAATATTGCTCATACTTTCTTTGGATGGATGATTTTCATTCGATGCATAAAGTTAGCTTGAGCTTGCGATTGTGGATGCTTAACTTCGGTCTTATTCGAGGCTTGAAAATTATAATCACACCCTTTGAAGATTGCACCCACTTTGCGTAGTTGTCCTAGGGAGGCGAAACAAAGCGTGGTTACTCCTTTCACTTGATCTTTGCTATCTCTTGAATTCCTAGGCATAGATTAGATTCTCTAAACCCTTATCTTTTTGCCCCCCTTTTTTGAGATCCAAACTGAAAATCCCAACCGAAGAAGCACTTAATGATAAATCCATCTAAGTCTCGAACTTGTGAAGAAATTACCTAGCGTAAGTCCCTTTGTGTATTACCAACATATCACAATGCCCATTGAGCTTATCCACATGTCATGACCTGACGAAAGAAACCTTGGAGTCGCCATATGATCTTCTCGCAATCTTAGCATACACAGTGACTTTGTTTAGAGAGAGGATAGAGTGTCTTTGGACATTTTATTTTGTGTGTTCGGTGGATGATAAAACGTACACCAACAGGTTGTACTCTGCACCCCAAGTTAGATGCACTTTGTATGCCATTTCTTATGCCCACATCCCACCAAACCACCTTCTTTCTTGAGTGAACTCCATGCCATTTCCAAGTCTTATATAGTACTTGAAAAAATAGTCATAAAAAGATGTATAAGTATAAGAATTATACATCTTGGAGACAACTTGGAGCCCCCTAGACGTCTTGAGGACACCCCAGCATCCTCGAAGTCATAGTGGCGTCTTGGAGACAGCGACACTGATAGTGGGATGGTGGCGCTGGTGGTGGGCTGGTGGGGGAACGTCCCCCCCAAGTCCCCAAGTCTCCGAGATGTCCCCGTCTAGGAAACACGGGGTTTTTTGGGGGGTACGCATCCTTGTGGAACACTGGAATTCTTCCTTTAGGCTACATGCACTATGTGCTCAATCATCAACCTGTTGTATTCCCCATACAAAAAACTGTAGATCTGAAAATAAAAAATCTGAAACTCCAGTGAAGAAACATAAATCTAAACTGCAAAAGCTCATGAAAATATTTTTGTCAGTTTTATAATTATAAAAGTAGAACTTTATGGAAATCTCTATATCTTTGGATACCACATAAACAGTACTCAGATTGCAAAGAAACAGAACTGCAGTATTGTTGAAACAATGGAATATCAATTGCAGGAGCAGACAGGAGAGCTTTCATAGGAAGGTAAGGGTACTGACTCAGGTTTAAAGTTTTACAAGAGTAGTTCCAAGACAATTTTATAGACCTGTGTATAAAGACCATTTACACCCAAAACATGCCCATTCCAATTTCTAAGTGTCTATTTATAGCTAATGTTACCACAATAGCCCTTTTTGTTTTTATACACAAGATAGCTAGACATTACATTAAACTCTATTCACCTACAAAACAGCACAACCCTAAAGCATAAAATCTTTTAGCTAACAAAAATTATAATCAATAGATACTACCCATAACTAATATAGAAACATGTTTGCCTTCTGCTATTGTCATATTTTATAATTATCATCCTTGAATTAGGTTTACCCAAAGCAATTGTAATGTGGATGTTACACTATTTTAGGTTGCCCCACATGGCATCCTCCAATGCTAATCCTTTCATAGAATGAGGTATGTTAGCTGTAGCCTAGTCTCTTATCATCTCTCAAGTTGGAAAAATAATCTTTGCAATTGTGATAGCATTTTATGCATCATCTGGGCAAGGGGAAGGAATTTGAATATTTTTTCCTTACCACTTTCTTCAAGTATGAGATGTGAAAGTTGTTATGTATTCTTGACTTTGCAGGTGACTCAAGAGTTTGTGCAACATGCTCCACACTTACTAGGACTTTATAAGGTCCTTAACTTCTAGGCCCTAGTTTATACATTCCTTTAACTTTGGGAATCTTTTTCTTCTAAGGTTGCAATCTCAAGAATACTGAATCTCACTCTTCTAATTCTTGCTCTTGGTTCTCGTTTAGGTGCTTCAAAATATGCTAGCTTACTCCAATCATTTATGGTTTTCTTACACCAATTTTTAAATTTAAACCTTGTAACTCGCTGACTCACTTTGCTTCTTGTTCAGTCATGTAATATATGACGAACAATTTTTCAAGTTTTGGTGGTCTGTTCGGATAATGGAGTATTACCCTAACAAATACTGCTAGACTTTGGTACAATGTGCATGAGAGCCAATATTTATTTATCATAAATGCATAACATTTTCTTCTTCTCATTTAGTTCTACTTTTTAAATGATTGGCTTGTTTTTGAATGCAGTTCTGCCTCTCATTCCTTTTATGGCTTTGTTTGTCTGTCCAAGAAAACTGCTTATGCACACATTTTAATACAGGGCCGGAAGAAGCTTGGTTATATTTGTTTCAAGTTGTTTTAGTAGTTTAACATCAACATGATGTTTTCTTATGATCATAATTTTGTTAAAAATTTCAGCTTTTTTCAAAAATCTGTTAATAGCAGTTAACAGTAATGCTTATGATTGTTCTGAACTCAGGCTTTGTTAGAGAGCAACCTGATAATATCATGGAGGTTATCAGAGCTGCGTTGAGGATGGGTGGTGGAGCACAAAAAAGATTGGCAGAAGCAGCTGCTCAGGAGAATCACAGTTATGGACAACTTCTTGCTTCTGCATGGCAACTTTCAAACACATTACTAGAAGACAGTTCAGCTAATGCTAGCAGAGATAAATCTGTTGTACGTGCTAATTCTCAAGCCACCCACCCTGTGGTATTTTGCTGTATGCCACCTCCTCTTTCTGTTCTCTTGTTGATAGTGAGCTTGTTTATTGCATAGAAAGTTTTGTTACTCTCAGTTCCTCAAATACAGGAGTCTCCAACTAAAATTTCGTGAAGTTTACTGGGTTCTTGTAGGAATGTTCATACCAGATGTTATATTGTTTCGCCTACTTCTATGCACACTCCTCACCTGCTACTTGAGATGTTCTAAGTTTTACTTAAGATGACTTGGCACTCCACTTGAATGTGAATGCAGTCACCACTCTAGCAGACATTTAATGGCTATCCAAATAAAGTAGGATAATTTTTTGGTGTTCTCTCTGTCACAAGCATTATCTCATGACATGTAATCTTGTATGCCAACTTGGGCAATGTTCTTACTGGATTTGATTTTACATTCATTATCCTGAAAATATCTGTGTCAGAGACTTCTCAGTCATTGTTAGTTTTCTTACCATCACAGTACACAGATTGATCTCAAATGACAGGAGAAATATTTAATATACTTTCAGTAGCTCTTCAGTACTCTCTCAATAATTTCCTATACTTATAATAGATAGCAAGAAAAATCTCATATTCACAGAAGATGTTGTCTGGTATGTGGTAGGAAGCTACTTTGAGTGGACCTCTTATTGGTTTACAGCTATGCCAATTCATGTTTTTGTTTTAGTTCTTCACGTTACTTTCTATTTTAGACATTTAATGATCTCTAAACTAGAGAAAGCTAGGCCTTACTACTTGTCATCATATAGAGATCTTTGGAAGATTAAATAAACTGCACTTGAAAGATTGAGAGCAGCAAACACCACAAAATAGAAGACACAAGGATTTACCCTCGAGAACTTAAATTCTGGGAGAAATCTCCAGTAATGGTGAGATGAAACACTCACTTTTCTATCTTCAAAGGGGAATACTATACTAGACCTCTTGGGCAACACATAATCAACTTATTTAGTCCCAAGGAGCCTTACAACAGCTCTTTGTAAGACACTATCAAAACTGTACTTAGCCTATG
This sequence comes from Sequoia sempervirens, assembly GCA_007258455.2. NCBI lineage: Eukaryota > Viridiplantae > Streptophyta > Pinopsida > Cupressales > Cupressaceae > Sequoia > Sequoia sempervirens. Next base: position 733,303,814 of record VDFB02271358.1, on the reverse strand, counting down.
ACAGTTAAGCAAAACTATGAATTCTACTAGAATTCAAACAGTTCCACTCTAATCCTTCTTCTCTGCCTCTATGGGTGTTTGTACATGCTCAATAAACTCATATAGTCCTATAAGGGATCCCAAAAGTCATCAGAAACTGAAACCAAGAAGAATTTGAAGTGTTCTTGCCCTTCTTGGGTTTTACTGCCGTTTCAGAACATGTGATGGAACCGCTGCTCCAAAACCTCAGATTTTTATGAAACTGCCCCACGATGATGAAATCGTTACCTGCTGGAATTGATGGATTTGCACAGAGCTGCCAAAACCTTCATTTTTCTCCAAATTTCCAACTATTAACACCTGTACCCTGCTTCTTGTGTCTTTTCAGTTGTGTTCCCTTCTTCAATGAAGTCAACTAATCTTTTTACTGATCACACTTCTTCAATATGGAAGGATCTTGGTTACTAAAAACTATGAAGGCTCAAAACAAGAGGGATGCTCCTTTCAATGGATACCATGGCTGCCACCTCGCTTTGCACCATTCCAATCAATATCCAAAAATTAAAAAACCTCTATCTCCACTGTTAGGTGTTTGAAGATCAAAAGTGCTTGGACACCATATCAACATTCTTTTTCTTCCACATTGTTACCACTATATTTTTGCCTTGCTTCATTAAAGTCATTCGCCAACCTATAAGCAGCTTATTCTTACGTAGGTGGTATTTTATGTTATCGTTCGAACCCGGGTGGTGTTTTGTATAGTTCATCGAACCTCGGCCTTGCCGCTTGTGCATATTTTACATCACTTTTCCGTTTTCTTAACTATGGCCGTGTTTTGTGTGTTTTGTCGAACTCTCCTTTGCTGCTTGTGTGACGATTATTGTTTGGGCGGTATTTTGCCATGATGTTCGAACTCGGGCACATATTTGTGAAGTTCATTGAACTCCCCACTTTACTGCTTATAGACGTTTGTTTTCAAATTTTTGAAAAACAGCTATGTTGGAAGTGGTGATGCGACAACTACCATGTGTCATGAAGCAAGTTAAGACATTAAATGCTCATCTACTTTTGTGTTTTTCCGTGAAGTCAAGACTTAAGAAGTTTAAGGTGCTGGACAAACATTCTCATTGTAAGGAAATTCTTTGAGGATGAGCTGGATGAGACACGAAAATTCAAGCTGCAGGGTCCGCCATTAAGGTATTTTTCAGAATTCACCTATTTCAGTTTGTTTTCTGGACTATTTCTGCCTGCATTTTAGAAAAATATCTATTGTCAGAAGCTATTAATTCTCATCCATGGCGAGGGTTAAATATGTGGGTTACGAATATGTGTCCGTGCTAACCTATGAGGGACCAAAAATTGGTGATACCTGTCTAGGGCCTATTAGTTTGGATGAATTGTAGAGCAAATTCAATAAACCCAATCCTCCGCCCATCATTGAATGAGTGATAGATAGCGGGTTAGTTGAAGCTGTTGCACTTCCCATAGCCGTGCAATGCTCCAAACTCATTCTAGAGTGCATTAGGCATTATAACTCCAAGACACGGGAGGTTAGAATAGAAGATAATAGACTTGTTTTGAAAGTTCAGAGGTCCACCTTTGTGTCTTGCCTAAGGATTCCAGAGAGGGATGAGTATTCACCGATGAACATGACCAATTCCCAAATTGAATTTACTGCAAAGAAAGGGGTTTACAGAAATGTGATAGCAAAGAATTGGTTGGCCAAACCTAAAAAAGGTAAGTCCCAATGGCCTTGAAACCTGCACAAAAATCATTTTGTAAAAGAAGTGGCTGACATTGTGGTGCTATTACATAAGGTGAGGGGAAATGAAAATGTTCATGGATTTGAAGAGTGGATGTATTTCTTCATCCAGATTATATTGAGTGGAGAACAATTCCTGGATTGGGCAAAAATTATTAGTGATCGCCTACATGAGTTAATGACATTCTTTACCCTTAGCAGGTTTTTCTATATGTCCTCGTATTTGATATATTCCCTTGCCAGCACTAGACCTTGGCCTGGATTAAGACCGAGTGATTTGCCTCCAGGGAAAGTGCCAATTTATGATTATTTTGATAAACTTCAGCTTCATAAGAGCTTTCTGCATTTCAGAAGAGTGGCTGACGCTTTTATCATGAGAATGGTCAGGGAGTTACAAGGACATCCTGCAATGCGACTATTGCTTTAAGCAATGCAATTAATTCAATTCTAGAGATTCTCATACATAAGGGTTGGCGGATATGTTGGATTTCCTATAAAAATGCCTAAATATCCTAAAGATAAGTGGGTGATTATCGAAGTCAACAGGCAGAGCTGGTTGATGTTAACAGATTATGCCAAGGCAGGAAGAGATTGACAGTTTGTTTCCCTTTTGGTTTGGGTGCTTATAGCTGTAAATCAATGTCTGATGCCCTAAATATTTAAAAAGAGCTGTCCAGGTATAACATGCCTTCATATGAGGAGCGAGTTCCTTTTGACTTAAAAAATTATATTAAGAAGAATCTGAAATTGAGCCCCAATTTTTATCACCAACTGTAGCACTCTATCTAATCTACAGTTTTAAGAATGGTAACTAACTACTAGATTCAGCTGAAGTGTAACTAACTAGTTTTTTTTTTACTAGAGTTCCCTTTGCAATAACGAACGGGAAAGATAAACAATCTGAACAATAACAACATAAACCATTCTTCAACAAACTTCTGGTTTTCAATTTCAGTTGAAAAGAAATATATAACAGTTTATATAACTGAAAAACCATAGTTGGTTAATAACTAACTTTTTCATTGCTTTCAAAATGAAAAGAGCATTTATTACAGCTATGAAATAAACGTGTTAAGTAAATATAACTGAAATTAAGAGAGAGAAAGAGTTACAAGAAAGTATAGTCTGAAGGCTGGAATGCTTGTACATGACTCTCTGTCTTCAAAGGAAAAAAAATTATCATCAAGGGCTTTTTCGCCCAACCAAAGACCTATTGGTCTCCCGTGTTTCTTCAACTGAAGAAACCCGACCCTTCATGAGGGCAGTCAATAAAGGATCACATAATACCATCATGCCATTTGAGCCTGGTGTCAAGAACTTGTTAGAATAAGTTTATCATTGATGTCAAGGTTGAGCTACCTGCTTGAGGTGCTTGACCTCCTTGACCTGAGTGGCTGTCTACTTGAGTTGTTTGGGTGTTTGCTTATTGTGCTTGCTAGCTTGCTTGTCACACCCCTATTTATCTTATGCCAAATAATTGTTGGAAATATCCTTGGTCAAATATTATATGGCTTCTAACCTTGTAAAGCATTAGGAGGCAACGTATATGTTATGACTCAGATTTTATGCCAAGTGTTGAAAAAGCTTGACTACAAAAAATTCAGGAAACCAATAAGGGTAGTATGCTGGGAGACTAAATGACTTTGGAGAAGGCCCAATGGTAACACTTTACTGAATATTCGGTGTAGAATAATTAATCTTCCAGGTGGCATATAGACTTTTTTTATGGAGTCTAAGTTTGATTTTTGGCACGATGTTAGATTTTTAATTGTGTGACTTCTATACTTGGTTTGGGTTGCAACTACGGTTTTCTATCTAGAGAGAGATGTGTCTTCTATTCACAGAAGTTAATTATCTTTTGCTTGTCAGAGACGACCTTGAAATCTTCGACTCCTAGAGTCTCACTTCTGTGTATGTTTATGAGGTGGATAAAACAAAAGCCAGAAGTCACTTATTTTTTGGCACCTATTATGAAGTCGTGTGAATACATGCGGGCTGTGTATTCTGGAGTAAACATTTAAAAGGAGTCTAGTTTTGGAGATGGCTAAATTTAAAAACGTCTTCAGCACTCATGTAAAGACGTGATGAAGTATCTTGGAGTTGAAGTCATTTAATTTAATGAGGCAGCTCTTCTTTATTATGCCGTCAGTTACTGAATTCTATTTTGAAGGCACGATTTTTATTATGAGACTTCTATCTTGAATTTTTGGCGGATAATCCTGATGTTTTTGGGTCGTAGATATTATTTGAAAATATATTCCTGGCAAGATATTTTGGGCGATGGCTTTTGGTTTAGATTCGTAATATCTCTATTTGGGTGACGGACTTTTATTTTGAAAAATCATGGTTTGTAATGATTATTATTGAGAGCAGCTTCTGGGTCGTGGCTTCTTAATCTATTGCTATCATTGCCTGCAACGGCTTAAAATAAATTCCAATACTTTTACTTCATGCGTCGTGGTTTTCTGAAGAGAGCAGTGGCGTTAGTTTCTTGTTAGCACATTTTTCTAATTTATTGGTGACGGCTTATATGCTCTCAGGTTGTGACCTTTTGAGAAAATGTTGGTTTTGAACGAGTGGAGATATACGATAACAAAAATTTAAGAAATATGAAGCCGACTTTGGCATATCTTCTATTTAATGGCTTCACCAATCTGACAGTTTCCTGTATATCGTGTTTCAGTTTCATATATTGACTGAGGGGCCTAAATAAAAATGTCTTAGCTTGTCAGGCTGTGTATAAGGATTGTGTGTGCTATGATTTGGAGTTTTGTGGTTAAAATTGTGGTTTGATCTTTAGTTCTTGAAGCTACGATGGGAGCTATGTTTTGGTGAAGAAAAATTATAAGCTTTGTCTTGCCTACAGATTTAAGGATGACTGAAATCTTGGTTCTTTAAAAGATACTTGTTCCTAGCGCGGAGTTGATTTCTCAAGTATGTCATGAGGTTTGATGTAGCTGCCGCCTTATCACTGTGTTTTGGATTTGCCAAACCAATGTTCTGTTATGAGATTACGGTTCCAAGCTTTGCTGCTCAACTTCTTTCTGTGTTGAATATAACATCTGCTGTAAGGAAGAAACCGTGATAGATAAAATCTTTATGGTGTGGTCTTATAAAAATTTTATCCTTTTTAAAGTCAAGTTGCATAAGAATATGAGTGTGTACCATGGTGACTACTTGAGGGAGCTGTTTGTTTAAGCTTGTGAGAGTCTCAGTTTCATGAATATTGGTGTCTAATTGTGAAATCAGAAAGAGGAATTGCAGAGTTGATTTGTTGGGTGGCCTGCTTATGATATTATGTGCTCCATATGATATCTGAAAGTATGAAGATTTGAGTGAAAGAGGGTGTTTTCAGTTTGAGTGTAGAACAGATGATCTTGAGTGTGGAAGACTGAGAAAGTGGCATTTCAGATTCCTGTTTTTGGACAGTGTGTATGTGTTAAGAGCCTCACAATTCATGTGAAGGCATAGCTTGAATCAGTGATTTGTATATTTGTTTTCAAAGACTGGAGTTAGTGCTTCAGCCACCGGAGTTGGTGCTTCGGTGTAATTGGAGTTGGTGCTCACTAAATGAAATCGAAGTTGGTGCTACCAGTGAGTTGGTGCTCACTTGTGTAATCAAGGTTGGTGCCTTTTGGAGATAAATAAAAGCAATATTTCGCCGTGGTTTTTTACCCGAAAGGGTTTTCCACGTAATTCTGGTGTTTATTGATGCCCTTAATGTTCTGATTTCTGATTTACATGTTAAATTTGGTTTAAAGTTTTAAAAGTTTTGAAATACTGATTCACCCTCTCACCCCCCGCCCCCCCTCTTCATATTTCCTGTGTGCTCTTCAGAACCTATACTACCTGGTCAATCCTTCACTATAGGGTACTCCTAACTAGAAAGACCATTCTGACTAGGGGTATATCTGGTTCTTGATAGTTGACAAATGCTTAATCTAAGCAACATAACCTTGGCTAAGGATTTTATCATTAATGAGCACGTACCTTGTGCTGTCAACACTCTTTCACCCTTGCTCAACATTTAAATTCTTATCCCAATAAGTTTATAATTTCAAAGACTCAAATAATATCATTTATTTACAATCAGGCGGAGAATCTATTCCAAATTTACAGAGAAGAGAATGAGGTTAAATGGCTCAGTTCAAGATTTCGTTCCTCTATAATCAAATGCAATGTGTTCATTCTTTACTTACTAGAGGAAAATAATACTTTGTCTAAATCACTGTTAAAGATTATCCTCAGTTCAATTTTATTTCAACTACTAGCCATGAATGATTTGCAAAGTCTGATCCAGATTCAGAAACCCAAAGTAGATATATTTTCAGAGACCCAACTCTTAATTCTATTCTTTTTAAATTAGGAGAAGATACTTGTTACTGACTTGCAGAGGAGAGATGAGATCAAGGACTCTACACCAAATTTGGTGTCTTACAAACAAAGGTATTTAACTCGGAGAGTAAAGAGGAAAAGCACGATTGCAATGCAAGAATTTTGAGAACCGGGTAAAAGAAGACCACGACTTAGACATTGTCGAAACAAAACCCAAAGCATATTGGGAGAATGATTGATTTAACAAACTGATTCAGAATTTAAAGAGAAGGATAGGTTCGAGGGCCAGATCAAAATATTAGCAACAGTTCAAGACTAATAAAATAGACTTCAGAGATTTAGCAAGAAGTCGGTAACATTGTACTTCTAACAAGAATTTTGAGAATCGGGTAAAAGAAGAGCACGACTTAGACATTGTCGAAACAAAACCCAAAGCATATTGGGAGAATGATTGATTTAACAAACTGATTCAGAATTTAAAGAGAAGGATAGGTTCGAGGGCCAGATCGAAATATTAGCAACAGTTCAAGACTAATAAAATAGAGACTTCAGAGATTTAGCAAGAAGTCGGTAACATTGTACTTCTAACAAGAAGAAGAAATTCCCTGAATTTGCTATCCAAGCATGAAGTTTAGAAGAATGTAGAAAGAACCCTACGATGCAAAAGTTAAAAACAATAGAAGAGACACACATTACGTGCCTGAAAATGCGTTTCCTCAGGTCGAGGTTTCTTTGGCGTCTCCTCCCAAGAACCAGACGTAGCTTCAGATATTCTGTTCTTCACAATTCTGATAAGAGAGACTGAGCGGCTTATAGAAGAGCTTAGAAGAATCTCTTTGCGTCACACCAGTTCAGAGTGAATGGAAGCTAAGGAGTGGCGTTCGGCCAAGAAGATTCAAAAAGAGCAATGAAAACAACTGAATGCCGATTGATAGTAGATAAAGAAAGTAAAGAGTCAAGCAAATTGGTGCTTCCACAAGATAGCCAAAAAGAGAATGCAAGAATTTCCCGAATTCCAAGCAAGTGTGAATGAGAAAGGCCATAGGGAATGAGAGAATGCTGATTGAAAGATGAAAACACCTCAATCCACCCGAGCCAAGATTACCCAGTGCATGCGATTGCATGCATACTCTCTTGGATGTTTCAGCAAGAGTGGTGGCAAGGTGGTGGGGAGTTACCACCTCCCATCTTCACCAGCACTCAAGCTAATTTATTATTTTCAACCATAATATTTAATCATCGGCCTTAAGAGGTTACTTTTACTTTTAGCTTAATTATTTTATATTATAATTTCCCAAGGTGCGCATGAGACTAATTAAAAGACTTCTAGAGGAGAACGATGATACGCAATTTAAGTTAACTTGTTTTTATAATTTATTTAATTAGGTGATATACAACCAAGGTTACGACTTCAATATAGCTATCTTACACCAACTTGTGGCTTGATGATAATTTGATCCTTCATTGACTACGACCTCTCCTTGATGATATTTCCCTTTCCCTCGGGCGTTGGTTATCCTGCAACCACTTGACAAAGGAATAGGGTTAGACCATTCTTGATATCATTTATAAAATAAAAACTCTTCAACACTCACTATGAACATATATAAGGAAATCATCCATAATTACAGTTATAACCAATAAATTAAAAATTCTTTCCCAATTTCACATTCTCATAAAAGGTATTTAGTCACAACGAACATAACGACCATAATTACATTGCCATAATCTTGTTCAAGACAAAAGGGATGTAACATACTTCTCCCCTTAAGAATCATCGTCCCGGATGATTGTTTATTTAAAAGTTCAGGTCTAAAATCATAAATATATATATATATATATATTTCTTAATTGTTCATAAACAGATAAGGAAACTTTTGAAGGATTTCATCATAATCCTCCCATGTGGCATTTTCCTCTAAATATTGGTCCCACTGGACCTTGTATTGTACCACCTTGCGGTTACGTAAGAGTAGCTTACGTACCTCGAGCACTCTGAGTGGCTCTATTGTGATCACCCCAGGATCCTGCACTTGCAAGGAATTCCAGTCAATCATATGGTCAAAGTTTGCATAGTACTTCTTAAGATAGGGGACATGAAATACATTGTGCAATCTGGCGAGAGCCGGAGGTAGAGCAATTCTGTATGCTATTGGATTGATAACTTCCAGGAATTCCAAAAGGTCCCACATATCTCGGGGCTAGTTTAGAGGCTTTTCCAAATTTGATAGAGCTTTTCTGAGGTTTAACTTGCAAGAGAACTTTCTCTCCCACCACAAACTGTCTGGGGGTTCGTTTTGCATCAGCTTAGCTCTTCTGCCGATCATTAGCTTCCTTCAACCTTTGTCTAATTATTTTAACCTGTTCTTACATTTCCTGAAGCATTTCGGGTCCTAAAATGATCCTGTCCTCTATTCTGTTCCAACTGATAGGTGTTCTGCACTTCCTGCCATACAGTGCTTCAAAGGGTGCCATTTTGATAGCTGATTGATATGAATTGTTATAAGCGAATTATACCAATGGTAAATATTCTTCCCATTTATATTGCTGGTCCATGCAGTACATTCTTAGTAGGTCTTCCAAAATCTGGTTTACTCTTTCCGTTTGTCCATCTGTTTCAGAATGATAAGCTGTATTAATATTTAGCTAAGTTCCCAAGGTAGAAAATAGAGTTTGCCAAAACCTGGATGTCATCCTAGCATCTCTGTTAGAAATAATCTTTTCCGGAACTCCATGAAGACGGAAAATTTCTTGCACAAACTTCCGAGCAATCACAAAAGCCCCATCTGTCAAATTTTCGGGTATGAAATGTGCCACTTTAGTGAGTCTATCCACTACTACCAATATAGCATTATGTCTGTTCCTCGTCATCTGTAAACCCTGTACAAAATCCATACTAATGATTTGCCATTTCCAATCTGGTACACTGTGAGGTTGTAACAATCCTGCTGGGTGCTGGTGCTCTACCTTAACCTTTTGACATTCAAAACATCCTACAACAAATTTGGCTGCATCCTTTTTCATTCCCTTCCAAAAATATAAAGGTTTAACATCGGCCAACATTTCGGTTACCCCTGGATGACTTGAGTATGGTGCTGTGTGTACCTCCTTCAATATCAGTTTCCTTAGTTCTGTTGAGTTTGGTACGTACATTTTTCCCTTATATCTCAAAAGTCCATCTGCTTCAATCTGGAAACCCTCATATTTAGGCTCTTGAGAGTTTTCTTGAAGAGTTTCATGAATTTGCTGGTAGAATTCTTCTTCATTCAATTTTTGTAATACTTGAGCTCTAAAATTTGTGTTGATTGACACCATGGAAGTTATATGTTTTTGTCGGCTCAATGCATCGGCTACTCTGTTTTCCTTGCCCTTAATGTAACTAGCCTCAAAATCATAATCTGAAATTAACTCCATCCACCTCTTTTGGCAAGCTTTTAAATTAGGCTGAGTGAATATATATTTTAAACCTTGATTGTCTGATTTAAATTCAAAAGTTTTCCCTAACAATTAATATCGCCACATTTGCAAGGCATGCACAATAGTTGCTAACTCCATATTGTGAGCTGCATAATTCTGCTCATACTGCTTCAACTTTCGAGATACATAAGACACTATCTTCCCATCTTGCATTGATACTCTGCCCAATCCTTCATCAGACATGTCTGTTATGACTGCAAAATGACCATTAGGGTCTAGTACGACCAAAATTGGTGCAGTCGTTAATTTCTCCTTCAATGTATTAAATGCTTCTTGACATTTCTCTATCCAGTCGAATCTTTTTCCTTTTCTTTGTAGAGAGGTAATGGGGTGGGCGATCCTAGAGAAATTTCTTACAAACCTTCAAGTAATATCCAACCATTCCCATGAAACTTTTAACCTCATGCACATTTTTCGGTACTGGCCATTCTACTATAGCTTTTATCTTGCGGAATCCACTGCTATTCCTTTAGTTGTTATTATATGCTCCAAGTGTTATACCTCTTTATGAAAGAAAGTGCATTTTGTTAATTTTCCAGTAAGTTTATGTCCTCTCAATCGTTGAAGAACCACCCAAGATGCTCATCCTCATTTTTTGGAATAAATAAGAATGTCATCAAGGAAAACCAACACAAATTTGTCCAAACAATCACAGAAAATACTGTTCATTAGTTTCAGATGTAACATCCTCACTTCGAGAATTTTGAAGAGTCCTTTATATCTAGGAGCTGGTTTGGAATACATTGCTTACTTTATGAAACTTTTCTTCTCTAGCCAAGAATTGTGTTAGAATACGGTTGCCATTTACTTAGCTTTTCTATCTATTATTAGCTTCCACCAATCTTTCCTGATTAAAGATTGGTTTGATTTGTTTATCCATTTTTGACAACATTCCTGGACTAATGCTAATCCTGTCTTCTAGCTTACCCAGCTTACAGGAGGTTAGCATCTTTTTCTGTCCAATGTTTCAAATGGAATCATCTTGATAGTAGAATTATAGAAGTTATAGTAATCACCATAAAGGTGGATATTCTTTTTACATATAGCAATCAATTACTTTTAACACAGGTTTACCAAGAGAATTTCACCAATGGTTAACATTAACCTTCACTTTTCTAGCTGGAAAGGTTATTCATCAAGTACCAATTTCATTTATCTCATGTATCATTAAAATAAGTTGATAAGTAAATACAAGAGAAAAGATCAAAATTCCTTTTCTAGTTCAACTGTCCTCCAAGACTCAGTATGCCATTGATAAGAGGGAATCCCTGTCAGTTGCCATCTGAGCTCTGGTGTGTACCCCCACTTAACCAACTTTGTCGCACTACTAAGGTTACCCTCCTACTAAGTATGACAACTCTAGTTAGCTAAGTGTTTGGAGTATGGTGAACTGATGAGTGCATGTAGTGGCAACAACACTCACTATGGCCATAGTTTTTATATATATATGTTCGCATTGAACATAGTCATAGTTCACCACCCCGCTCGACTTGGAGAGACTATTCACTTGGGGCGTACTGGACTACCTGTCCACCCACATACCATAACACAAGGTTTCTTTCTTCTGTAAAGTTAAGAACATGCCAAGTGCTTTTTCCTACAATTTACTTTCTTACACAATTCGTCAGAGGTCCATCCAGGACATGATATAGATAAACATTACATCAAACATAGTGAACAACCAAAATGTTCTTATATAGCCACCACAATAACTTAACTCAATATCAAAATATATACTTTGTTTTTTTAAATTTCAGCAATAAATCAAAAGATTGAGTTCATTTCCGACATTAAATCAAATTTTGACCAACTGGCTATAAAGTAAACAATTCTCAAAATTCGGTGGCTAGACCATTTCAAAATAAAGAAATAAAACAATGGCATTCCTTGCCAGTATTAAAAGGAATTTTACCAAAATCCAAAGAAGTGTTAAAATCTAGAGGAACACTTATTATGCACTACGTGACTTGACTAAGTCACTAACAAGGGAGTAGATTGCTGCACTGTAATCAGACTTTCCAAAAAATCACAATAGGTTAGAGATTGCGTTACAAGCACATCAAACAAATAAGTCCCTTAAGAATTTCATCATGCTCAAAAATTTGCAATAATAAAGGTTATAACACATCCACTCCTATTTCTTGGAGTATCTATCGCTCATCGCTTAGATGGCATTTATAAGATTGTGCTATAGCAACACACAAAGATTATAATTGGAACACAAACTTATCTTCTTTATTTCGCCTACAAAACTCTATTCCTTACTTCACTGAATAGGTTAGTTGTTCAAAACATAAACAACTCTAGCTAAATACCTCGGTGATGGTTATATTCTCTGTTGCAATTGTACTTTCCAACTCCTCTAAAAGGCAAAATTCATAGTTCACAATCATTTGGCCAAAATGCCATGAGAATAACTAAATATCTCCTCCTTACAACTGTTATGATTTATCTTGCAATCTCCAAGCAAATTCTTAACAAAAGTTCAAAGAATGATTCTAATCCCGATCTTTATTCATCAAAATAATGCCTGATATGATCCTCTTTAATTTTGTCCTCTTCCTCATATTAACATCTTTTCCAAAAGGCTTCATGTGGTATTAAGGATCTCGTATTTGCCTTTACTTATGCTTAATTATTTGTATATGGCAATTGGTTTTCTCATGAATCTCGGTGAACAAAAGTATTTCCAGGTCCTATACCATTTTTCTCCACATTCCATGCCAAGGTATCACCACTTGTCCTTTATTGATCCTTTTGTTCCACTTGGCTCATTCCAAGCCATCTAGAAGCTAGCCTAGAACCCATCTTATCTTAGTGTCTTTGACATAATTTCAAGGATTTTCAACACTCAGTTGCTCTTGCACTTGATTGATTACTTCTGGATCTTCCCATCCTTATGTTTTTGAAAATTAAGATTGATCTTGAACTCATACAGACATTGCTCTACCCAAGCTCTTAGTTTGATTAGTAACTGACCAAGGTTTTACCTTTCTAGTCTAAGTCTCAAAATCCTTCCACTGTGCAACCCTAGCAGAATTGTTTTGCTCTTGAAGTTTTAACTCCTTAGTTGGCTTTCTTTTAGCCATTGACTTTGGTAACTGCTGGAAAAATAGTCTTCCTAATAGTTTTCTTGGTTTTTCTCTATGCCATTTTGGCATCAAACCAATTTTAAACCTTAGCCAAATTGTTGGATGCTTAACGGGTTTTCTTGTGATGAGCTCATAGGTCCATGTGTTGAACCCGGTTCGCTCTGATACCATATGTAACACTCTATCTAATCTATAGTTTTAAGAATGATAACTAACTACCAGATTCAGCTGAAGTGTAAGTAACTAGTTTTTTTTTTTACTAGAGTTCCCTTTGCAATAATGAATGGGAAAGATAAACAATTTGAACAATAACAACATAAACCATTCTTCAACTAACTTCTAGTTTTCAATTTCAGCTGAAAAGAAACATATAATGGTATATATAACGAAAAAACCACAGTTGGTTAATAACTAACTTTTCCATTTCTTTCGAAATGAAAAGAGCATTTATTAGAGCTATGAAATAAACATGTTAAGTAAATATAACTGAAATTAAGAGAGAGAAAGAGTTATAAGAAAGTACAGTCTGAAGGCTGGAATGCTTGTACAGGACTCTTTGTCTTCAAGGTAAAAAGGAATATCATCAAGGGCTTTTCCACCCAACCAAAGACCTACTGGTCTCCCGTGTTTCTTCAACTGAGGAAACCTGGCCCTTCACGAGGGCAGTCAATAAAGGATCACATAATACCATCATGCCATCTGAGCCTGGTGTCAAGAACCTATACTACATGGTCGATCCTTCACTATAGGGTACTTCTAACTAGAAAGACCATTCTGACCCGGGGTATATTTGGTTTTTGATAGCTGACAAATGCTTAATCTAAGCAACATAACCTTGGCCAAGAATTTTATCATTAATGAGCATGTACCTTGTGCTTTCAACACTCTCTCACCCTTACTCGACATTTAAATTCTTATCCCAATAAGTTTATAATTTCAAAGACTCAAATGATATCATTTATTTACAATCAGGTGAAGAATCTATTCCAGATTTATAGAGAAGAGAATGAGGTTAGATGGCTCAGTTCAAGATTTCGATCCTCTATAATCAAATGCAATGTGTTCATTCTTTACTTACTAGAGGAAAATAATACTTTGTCTAAATCACTGTTAAAGATTATCCTCAATTCAATTTTATTTCAACTGCTGGCCATGAATAGTTTGCAAGGTCTGACCCAGATTTAGAAACCCAAAGTAGATATATTTTTAGAGACCCAACTCTTAATTTTATTCTTTTTAAATTAGGAGAAGATACTTGTTACTGACTTGCAGAGGAGAGAATGAGATCAAGGACTCTACGGACTCTACACCAAATTTGGTGTCTTACAAACAAAGGTATTTTACTCGGAGAGTAAAGAGGAAAAGCATGATTACAATGCAAGAATTTTGAGAACTAGGTAAAAGAAGACCACGACTTAGACATTGTCGAAACAAAACCCAGAGCATATTGGGAGAACGATTGATTTAACAAACTGATTCAAAATTTAAAGAGAAGGATAGGTTCGAGGGCTAGATCAAAATATCAACAACGGTTCAAGACTAATATAATAGAGACTTCAGAGATTTAGCAAGAAGCCGGTAACATTGTACTTCTAACAAGAAGAAGAAATTCCCTGAATTTTCTATCCAAGCATGAAGTTTACAAGAACGCAGAAAGAACCCTACGATGCAAAAGTTAAAAACAATAAAAGAGACAAATTACGTGCCTGGAAATGCGTTTCCTCAAGTCGAGGTTTCTCTGGCGTCTCCTCCCAAGAACCAGCCGTAGCTTCAGATATTCTGTTCTTCGCAATTTTGATAAGAGAGACTGAGCAGCTTATAGAAGAGCTTAGAAGAATTTCTTTGCCTCACACCAGTTCAAAGTGAATGGAAGCTAAGGAGTGGCGTTCGGCCAAGAAGATTCAAACAGAGCAATGAAAACAATTGAATGTCGATTGATAGTACAGAAAGAAAGTAAAGAGTCAAGCAAATTGGTGCTTCCACAAGATAGCCAAAAAGAGAATGCAAGAATTTCCCGAATGCCAAGCAAGTGCGAATGAGAAAGGCTAGCGGGAATGATAGAATGCCGATTTGAAAGATGAAAACACCTCAATCCACCCGAGCCAAGATTACCCAGTGCGCGCAATTGCATGCATATTCTCTTGGACGTTTCAGCAAGAGTGGTGGCAAGGTGGTGGGGAGTTACCACCTCCCATCTTCACCGACGCCCAAGCTAATTTATTTTTTTCAACCATAATATTTAATCATCGGCCTTAAGAGGTTACTTTTACTTTTAGCTTAATTATTTTATATTATAATTTCCCAAGGTGTGCATGAGACTAATTAAAAGACTTCTAGAGGAGAATGATGATACACAATTTAAGTTAACTTGTTTTTATAGTTTATTTAATTAGGTTATATACAACCAAGGTTACGACTTCAATATAGCTATCTTACACCAACTCGTGGCTTGATGATAATTTGATCCTTCATTGACTACGACCTCTCGTTGATGATATTTTCCTTTCCCTCGGGCGTTGGCGATCCTGCAACCGCTTGACAAAGGAATAGGGTTAGACCGTTCTCGATATCATTTATAAAATAAAAACTCTTCAACACTTTCACTATGAACATATATAAGGAAATCATCCATAATTACAGTTATAACCAATAGATTAAAAATTCTTTCCCAATTTCACATTCTCATGAAAGGTAGTTAATCACAATGAACATAACGACCATAATTACATTGCCATAATCTTGTTCAAGATAAAAGGGATGTAACACCAACCAAGCCTTGAAGATTATTCGGCTGACTGTTTTGATGAATATGAGGTCAGTAGAAGGAGTTGGATGAGATTGACAGTGGAACAGATAATCATTTATGATTTGAAGTGGAATTTATAGGGCATTGTGGAAGATGAGTCTGACATGGTAGACCCAGTGTATACTAAATTAATAGAAAACCGGCCTATTCCTGCCATGGACTGAAACTTTAAACAGTAAGAGACTATTGAAGCAAGGACTGCTGATGTTTTGACCAGAACACGAGAATGGGTGACCAAGAAGAGAACTGAACAGTCCCGCCCTCACACTAGGTCTAAAGATTCACGACCCGCTGAAGGCACTTCTCAAGCCTTTGCAAGCGGGCAATCAACTGGTGATGTTTCTCAATCGTTACCATTAGGAGCCCAAGGAGATGGCGGTGAGGACCCACCAGATAAGAATGTGTTTTCACAAACCTATGGAGAAGATATCTTTAACCTGCTTACTCTAGAAAAAGAAAATGAAGGAGAAAACGAAGAGGAGAGTTTGGAAAACCTAAATATCAATTCCTCTCCCTCCCAAGATGAATCACCTGTTAGAGAGATAGGTAAATCTCAAAAGTCACAAACAATTGCACCTGCAAAGGACACTCCTCTAGTCACAAGGACATTATTCGAGTCTCTAGGTTTCAAGACAGCCAAGGTTTCAGTAACTCCAACCAAGTTGGAGGATTCATTGTCACAGAAAAGAAAGGCTATACAACCTAGTTTTCCTAAGCAGGATATGGTGGGCCAACTGTTGCAGAGAACTTCAACCCCAAAACCGAAAAAGTTAAAGACTACTGCTAGGTTGATAGATGATATAGAATCAGGAAGGCTCCAGATAGATTGCGCACCCTTTAGTGCAAAGAGATGTTTCTTAGGCAATAAGTGATTTCAAAGTGAGCAGAGTAGACCTTGGTCCTCCTACCGGGGATGGAGATGTTCAAATTTTTTAGGTATTTGCGGCCAGGATGGTTGAGAGATCAAAAAAGGATAAAGAAAGTAAAAACAAGTTGAAAGCCCAGGTCCGAGACTTGACCAAATGTCTAAGGTCTATCTTTGAGCTTGTTACTCATCCCCTCTCTCAGGTTGATTCTTCTGTAGAATCTCTAACTGTAGTTGGAAAAGAGGTCATCACTAAAATTAAAAGTTGCCAAAACCTAAGCAGGGCTGTGGATGATTGGAGTGAATCTCTAATTAAAAAGGGAAGTCTTTTTATTTCTGAATCTATAAAATCCTTCCAAGAAACAAGTGCTTTGGAAACCACTTTAGGGGAAGAGATCACTGCAATTGAAAAAGAAGAGAGGCTATGGAACAATTACGAAATTGAATTGAAATTGATGTTAAGCTTGGATATGGAGAAGTTAGCTGCAAACCAGGTCATACCTAATGCTTCAGACACTCGTTACCTGTCATGGATTAAAGGGGTGGAGTGGAAGTTACAGATTGCTAAGTAGAGTTTGCAGAAGCTTAAGGAAATCACTAATGAATGCACTACTGTTTCAAAAGAGGCACTGGCTACCTTGGTGTCTCTTGGTTTACTCCGAGATAAAGGTGAAATGAGGAATGACATGGACACTAAGAGTTTGGTAGACAGTTTCCAGAAAATGGTTAAGGAGACACTTGATTTGCCTTCGCTTAATGTTGAGCACTTGCAGAAACTTAGCGAATTACACTTGGTTTCATCTCAAGCAATTGATCTCATGAAGGTTTGTGAATGTCACATGTAAACAACTAAGGACAATCATCTGACGTGGAAGGTGAGGATGACAAATGTAACTATTCCCCACCATAAAGACTTGATGCACATCCTTAAAGTTTTCCAGGCCTAGCGAAAGAAGCCCTTGGTGGCCCCAGAAGTTGGAAACGAAGCAACGCCATCGTGATGGCCTAGCTTCTCTTTCTTTCTTTTATGTGTCTTTTCGTTTGATCGACTATGAACATGAAGAGGCAGTTACTCATCTGCCTATTTAAATGTATCTATTTTCATATGTTCTCTCTCTAGATATTTTGGAAGACTGCTCAATACTTGTTTTGTTACGAATGAAATTATTGTTTTGTCTGTGTGCATTCGGTTGTGAAGTTAATTTGGGTTCTTGAATCTTTGTGTTTGAGAACATCTTAATTCATATCTTATCCTTGTGTGAGTAATGCAGTTCTTCATAATTGATTTCATTTCTCAAATGGTATTGGGCATATATTTTATTTCTGGATAGTTTAGTTAGTCTTTGTATTGATACTTCTTATTTGTTGGATCTCGCACCTAATATTTAGAAATTTTTCTGATATTGGGTATACCTTTCCTGCTTTTTGGTTAAAAGCATACATAGTATTTAGTTTTAGTATTTCAATTCGTTGAAAATCATGTGAGGGAGCTGTACCTCGACAAAATTCAAAGGATATTCATCTTTGTCTAAAGGTTGATATTCGGAGCTGTTTGGTTAATTTTGGCACCTTTTGGGCATGGGATTGTGATTCCTCAAGGTGCCAATCTGTTAGCCAACACACATAACAGGAATGATTTGGGTGCTTCCACTTAATGTTCTCGTTACTTGAAGATTCAAGATCTTAGATTGGTTTTTCTTGCCCTTGTAAGAATTGAACATGAAGCACTGTCCACCTTTGCATAAGTGGTACTTGTTGGCCCTTAGGTAGTTCACAAATTTCCTGTCATACTTGTAGGGATGCTAAACACAACTCCACATACATACATTGGCACAACATCCAGAAACACTACATCAATAAATTTATGGTTAACAACAAACTTCACTCTATGTTGATTTGTAATGGACAAATCAACACCATTTTTTATCTAACCCAATCCATATGGCTTAGTGCATTGGTTAGTTTCAATTCGAAGTTTTCCAATCAAATCTTGTGAAATAATGTCAGCTTAAGAACAAGAATCGAAAAGTGCATCAATTTTAGTGTTCTTGACTTGTATCTTAATGCTAAATTACTTGTGCCAAAAGATTAAAATTAACCTTCTTTGTAGTGCATGGCAATGAGATTCAACCTCTAGACTAAATTCAATTTCTTTTTCATCATTATGAACCATACACATAGTGGTTTTCTTACCCTTTTTAACAGTTTGGAAAGGATACTTTTTTGGATATAGCTTCTACTAGCTTGTATCCATATGACCATCACATCACAATGGTCACAATTCTTTCCAGACTTTGCTTTTGTGCTTGCTGCACTTGTCTTATTTGTCTTGGCCATGGTTCCTATTGTCTTTGGAGAGGATGAAGGATTTTCTACTTCAAGGTAGTGAGCATGTGTACATGCTTCATAAATGTCCACTGGCTTAGAGAGCAACACAGGCCTCCAAAGATGGCTATGAGGCCTGTTATGTATGTAGTATGATTAGAAATTTTTAGATTTTGTTAGTACTTGTGAAGCCGACTTACTTTTTTTAGTTCCCTGCTGTCTTCAGGTAGTTTGTTAATAAATAGTTATAAGCTGTTACCAACTGAACTTTGAAGGATTAAATAAATTGTTCTTCTAAGCAACTAAATTTTGGTGAACTTGAAAGCAAATTGGGAGCAACAAACACACAAAATAGAAGACACATTTATATACCATGGGGAACCTGAATTCTGAGAAAAACTCCAGCAATAGTGAGGTGAAATACCCACTTTTCCACTGTCTTTAATGGGGCATACAATCTTAGGTCTCTTGGGCATTCAACCAACCTAAAACCAACTTATTGCAGTCTCTAAGATCCTTACAATGGTTCTTTGTTACACACTTTCAGAACTGTACTTGGACTATGTAAGTCAATGGAACCTCTGAACTCTACTATAGTTTGAACAATTACTATCAAATTGTTCTTCTTTGCCTCTATGGGTGTTTATACATGTTTAATAAACACGAACAGTCCTGCCAGGGATCCAGAAGTCATCAGAAACCAAAACCAAGAAGAATTTGAAGTGTTATTGGCTGTTACTGCTGTTTCAGGTGAAACTGCTGCTTTGTGCAGTAATGAACTGTTGCTTGTGTATTGAACTGTTCTGGCAATCAGGAAACCACCGCTGGTGATTATGAAACCACTACTGGCTATTATGAAAGTTTTGCCTCTTGAAATCAGCAATTTCACACGAAGTTGCCAAACCTTTCATTTTTCTCCAAATTTCCATCTTCTGATTCCTGCATCCTGCTTCTCGTGTCTTTAGAGTCGTGTTCCACTTCTCCAATGAGATTAACTGATCTTTACTGATCACCTTGAGTATAGGTCATGTGCCTTCCAGTCCCAATAAGTGCTTTCTTTGGTCACTTGTAGACACTAATATATTTTCTTTTTTAAAATTTTAATTTTTTTAAAGATCTACCATAAATTTTAATTTATCTTGGCATGAGTTAAAAAATTCCAAATAAGTTTTAGTTTTGATGCATACTATCCATATATATTAATCAAGTTATTCTGGAAGATCAAGTCTTCAAGTTTTCTAACATGGTAGAATGCTAGAAAAATCAGTAGAATTTTAGATGATGGAAAAGTTAGTGTCCATATTGCTGATTGATGAATACGTGTGATTTGGTTATTTATCTAAATTGGGTGCATAATTTTTAGATTATCACATGCATTTCAAACCGGGCTTTATTGAGTTTGGGACTTTAAATGTGGACATTTTTGTGCTGCAGGAGTGTAACCAAAGTACAAATGAAGCTGAATTGCATCTGATAAGTGAAAGGTATTACTATTTCCAGTCTTGGTGGAGCTCAGATAGGGATTATACCAAAGCCCTCAGCAGAGTTTGTGTCTGGGATGTGGGCAACATGGATTGGTGGTGCTGTTGCGGTTTCCCTGGTTCTTAGTTACCCAGAAACAGAAATTCTCTACCTTATTGATGACGTGGTTTGTGCTCCTTTTTCAGTTCTTTCAATATCTTACTCATCAGAAAAGGTGTGATTAATACTGAAAACTATTTGCAAAACTAAGGAACCCTGTAACACTGTGTCTTTGGATGGGAAAATTCTTAGCATGTAGAAGATAGTTTTGTTAATAGAAGCAGATGAATCTCAGGATATATTACAGTGATAATATAACTAAATAGTAAAAATGATTAAAGCGGCAAAAGATTGGTTTTTCCATTATTATGTTTGTCTATATAATAAAACAAATTGGATTTGGGATTTAAGTAGTATACATGAAATAGTCAATAAACACTACCTTTTTTGACAAGGTTAAAGAGTCCATTAATTATTGGGAAGCAGGCCTTCTTTCACACCTTACAATATTTCTTTTCTTGAGAAACCAACCCTTAACACCCTTATTGGATTGTTGAATTATAGAAAATCAATTTCTTTTCTATTTATAGCAAGCTGCATTAACATGGCAATCACTGTAGGCATTTGTCTGGGTTTCGAATGTGGATCTGATCGTTGACATATGCCAAATCTATTGGACATAGCTATTTGTTATGTCTTTTGCTTGCTAATGTATTGCCGTATTGCTATAGCTGAGGTATTTGACCATTCAAATGCTTCTAACCTGTTAAGCAAATGTCTTCCTACTAGGGAAGAATCCCAAATTATGCACTGAGAAGAGCTTTGTGTTGCGTAATAGAAAGATCTGGGTGATTGCATTGTCCTTTGTTTGAATGCTGACTAGATTTAAAAGAAGGAATATTTATCTAGATAACAGTCACTACATATGCATTGCTGGTTTTACCAAAGATTTCCTATTCATACCTATTGGCCATGTCAATAGGAAATCCTCCTTAGATCAGGTTGCTAAATCCCTTATATTTAACTCTTCATACCTAGGCAACAAACATGAGTTCAAACATGAGGTATAACACCATAAGTTTTCTACAACTCTTTGATCAATACCAACTCATACAATGATTAATCACAAGAGTTTTCCACGTCAAAACTAGCAATTTAAGGTATTCTACTACACAATATCAATTGATCTAACAATGGCAATGATTACTTGCATTTCTATACATGCTATCCCCTACATTCTCCAAACACATTTAACTTAAGTTTTAATTGATTATCATTATTTTATTCTAAGCAGTGAGGCATATAAACAATGAATATTTAAAGATCTTAAAATCCATTATAGAGTCCTTTATTTATTAGGAATAAGATTAAATAAATCTGTATTTTCTAACTCCTAGATTTAAGCCTTATATACTCTTATTCTAGTCATTTTCATGTTAATTTCACAACACAACTAGGGGAGATCTTATCAACATTAAAATATTTATCAAAGTGACACGTTGTTAAAGCCTCATAGGGGGACAAAATGTGTTAAGCAAAATTTTAGTAGAGATAAAGCTACTCAGATTCTTAAGTAGACCAAGGTGCTGTAAACAAAGGGTTGAATTTGTATTAGAAGTATTGGAAAGTTGCTAGTTGATCATCTCGGTTGATGTATGAGTTGAGTTAGGTAATGTAGTATGTTTACTGCTCTATTTGATAAATTAAATACATGAATTAATAATAGAGATGACATTAAATTCTAGATACATGCGTAAAATATAACTTTATTTGCACTTGAAATTATTATAGAAGAAGACCAAAGATGGTCAGCCAACAACCAAAGTCGATCTGACTAGATCATCATACTCTCCTTGATGATACACAATGTATTTAAAGGACCCGATAGTTGCCAAAAAGAACACAACCGTCAAGCAACCGATGCTTATAACTACCCAAAGCCGACATCCAATTAATACATAGTTGGATAACCAATATTACCGAAACATAATAATAGACATTGTACACCAACTACATCATCCCTCTAGAAGAAAACGTTGTCTTCTAGACGACAAGTAAGTATCAAGTAACATTAGGGAAGACTTGCCATATTGATGACGTTATTGTAGACAAGGACCCGTAGACAAACTTGGAAGTGTACTTTGCAAACTTAGGCTTGGAGTGTACTTGGCAAGTCAAATGAGTGCAATGGGAGTTTGGGGGCAATGCCCCTAGCGGGGTTAAGAGGCAGTGCCCCTTGTAGGGGTTGTCATGTCCTCGAAATTGTAATGCTAAATATGAGATATTGAAATACAAATAACAAAATCGAATGAATATCAAAATATAAGTATAATTAATTGCCATTTAAACATCATTATTATAATTATAATTATCAATATAATATTATAAGTATAATTAATTGCCATTTAAACATCATTATTATAATTATAATTATCAATATAATATTGTAATTATAATACAATTATCATAGAACAATTAATATTATTAGTTGTGAATATCATAATAACCAAACTAATATTTACAAGAAACTAATATTATATGACTATGCTTTAGTTAATAAATAAACAAATCTAAATATTATTTACAAAAAAACCAATATTATATAAATATGACTAATGCCTTAGTTGATAAATAAATAAATCTAAAGGTATCGATCCCTCGAAAAGAAGGCATAATTAGCATTAAAACAGCAGTGGTCAACTTATGCAACAGCCACAATTTAGTGGGAGGAGCGACTGCCATATGCAAGGGATGTGATTAATAGAAAAGCCATGTCTCTTGACTAATGGCTGTGTCTTTTGGGGCAGACCAGGTCATACATAAAGGCAGATACTTTCAAACAAGAGCAGCATTGTGGGAAAGAGGAACATAACATTACGATCAGCCAAACAATAAAACTCAGTCTGAAATGATTAGAGATCATCGATTGGAAGAGAAGAAAACAAGGAAAGGAAGAGGACAATCAGTACAGCCCTCTGTTAGTATAAATCAATTTATGGTTCCAGAAATTATAGAGTTCTCTAGATTAGTTAGCATAATCATTTTATGGTTTCAGATTTATGAATTAATTTATATTAGGATAGGATCTTTTAACAAGGATCAATAATGCATGTATATTATTATTCCGTATGATGACATACTCATAATTCATTATGTCTGCTGATATGATTATTTGCAAAGTCTGAATTTGATCACTATGTGTGTATTTGCACCGTGATAGAGGAAGGGGGATTACAAGAGGAGACAGTGATGGGGCACTCCCTAGGTACGCCACCTCCTATAATGGAGAACCTATGTGTTTTATAATGGAGGACCAAGTGTGCTATAATGGAGAACCTATGTGTTCTATAATGGAGGACCAAGTGTCCTATAATGAGGAACCTAAGTGTTTTATAATGGAGGACCAAGTGTCCTATAATGGAGGACCAATTTTTCCTATAAGGGAGAACCAATGTGTTATATAATGGGGGACCAAGTAGTCCCAAGGAGGCCAAAGGGGCACTGCCTTTGGGCCTACGAGAGTTTGGTCACCAAGACACTCCTTTGTAACCTCACCCCCCTATCATGGTATAGCAATATAAGGAGACCAATCATGAGGAAATGTGATAGGACGAGGGTTGGATTGAATCATTCACTGACTCAATGCTCTGGGTCTCACTTTCGATAACCCCTGGAGTTGCTGCCTCCACCAAACCTGTAATGTCCCCTTCCTGTTGACATCTCCCAGTATTTGAGATTAGCCTATCATGTGGCCCTCGTAGGCTAGTAGGCTAATACAGAGGATAGAGGGTCTTGTTGAGGCATGGCTCAGCTTCAATTATCAGAATTATGTAGTTTGGCTTTCGTTTGGGGTCTTTCGGACATTATTTGCTTAACTTACTATTTTTAGTAAGTGGTTGCATGCAGTAGGAGCTCCGGCTATTTTTTTTGCAGTATGGTCTAGGCACATGCAGAATCAGTCACTTATCTTCAGGCTTCAGATGGTTCATCATTTGGGCTAATATTCAAAGAGATAGTAATATTTATTTGCCAGAATAAATATTATTTAAAAGTGAAGTTAAAATTATAAAGTTATAATATACTTTTATATTATAACTTAAAGTGACTTATGAAGGGGTCGACCATCATAAAAAGGGGGCCAGTTTTTAATTAAATATTATATCAAAAAGGGACGCCCAAACTATTTGAGATTTAAGTGAAATATTTAAAGTAATTAAAAATTAGGGTTTTGAGCCAAAAGTCGCCCTAATTGAGAAAATATAAAAGTTCGCTTGAGAGAGAAGTTCAGATATGCATGTTGAGAAAAGTTTTTGAGTTTCTTTCTTCCAGAGCACGGGAGCCAAGGGTTTCTATCTCTCAAGCCATTAAAGAACGATAAACTCTTTAGTGTTGCAGCCATTTGAGGTGGTGAAATATCCATTGAATTTGGGCATTCAGGAGAGCTTCATCCAGAAGTTCTATTTGTGCTAAAAGGTGAAGATTTTATTTAGGGTTTGAAGATTATTGAAGGTCTTTCAAGTGCAGACCCGAAGATTCATCATTGGCAGCCATTAATGATCAGTTTCCAAGCTTTTTGTTGGCTGCTACAGTGACGCATGAACAGTACCTGCGCTACAGTGATTTGCTATAGTAATTCGCTACAGTGATGTGCTTGGTTGGTGTTGCTTCATCGACATTTTGAGAGGGTTTCTATTGCTGTAATCATTTCCAGAATTTGCCAGTATGCTGATATGAAGTTTGTTGTAGCTGATCAGAGGGTTTCAAGGCATGTTTACCTGTGAGTTTATAAATTGTAACTCCTAGATTTTCTGGGTATTGTTGTTTTAGATAAGAGGGGTTATTTTATGAACTGGGTTGTCAATACATTATGAAAATAATGAGTATTTAAGCTGGTATAAAAATCTGGAATTTTCAGCTGTGTTTTTTCCAATGCAATTTCAGTTTTGAGTAAAAAATTATTATTGCAACATCTCCTATTTTGCTGCATTACATTGTTGTATCAAACCATTGGCAATATATGATCAAAACACAAAGAAAAGCACAAACCCATCAAACACAAGTTAGAAAACTTTATTATTCAGCATAGTTGGGGTTGAGAGACACCTGGTCTCTTACAGTGGTATCAGAGCGGTTTTCTGCCATCCTGAGGGTTTGAGAGTCACATGCAACCACAGGAGGTTGGACGTCACAGGTATTACACCCGTCGAAGAACAGAACAAGATAGACATTGGAAAACCTTATAATCCATTTACAGAGGTACCTTTGGTTGAAATGGGTGACAGGCAAGCTGGCAGCCCACCCAGAGGGCACGGAGATGAGGAACGGGAGGAAAGAGAATTTTTCAGAAACATGGCTGCAAGACAGCAATAGGTTGCTCAGGCTTTGTAGGCACTCACCACCTTGGTTGAGCGCATGAATCAACCGGACAGACAAAATCTAGAACAAGGAGATAACAGGAGTGCGGTGGGATCACCCAGAGCTCAGAGGACTCGATCCTGGACAGCAGACAGGTCTACTCGTCCTACTTTCATTAGAAATGAACCGGAGGTAGAACCTGCAGAAGAAGCAGGAGAAGAGATGTTCGCAGATACCGTCATGGCTGCAAATGATGAATGGGAATTGTTGGCTCCACAGGTGCGAGAGAGGATGACATTTGAGAGATTTGTGAACCAGAGGAGAGAACACTACCGAGCAGTTAGGCAAGACAGAAGGCCTAGGAACCAAAACAGTGAGCTGACGCGTGCTGCAAGCAAGCTCACTTTACCTTCATTTGATGGTAGTGGTAAGATGACAGCTCAAGCTTGGATCCATAAGCTTGATACATTTTTAGCCTTGAGACCCATGACAAAGGTTGAGGCCATTAAATATGCCACCTTGCATTTGGAGGGAGTTGCACATGATTGGTGGTCTCATGGGATGATCACGCTCCAGCATAATCAGGTGACAACTTATCAGGACTTCGTGGATAGACTTGTGGAGAGGTTTGATAAGAAAGATCCAGAGGTTTACTTCAGAGACTTGGCACAGCTGAAACAAACAGGCAGTTTAGATCACTTCATGAGTGAATTTCAGCGATTGGCAGTTATGGTACCAAATATCTCAGAGAGGAGGCTGGTAGTTTTGTTCGTTGAGGGCTTATCTAAACCACTCAAAGGTTGGATTAAGGCTTTCGACCCTCCTTCACTGCAGGAAGCCATGAAGAAAGCACGAAGCATGGAACTTGCAGCCCCATCCAGCAAGTTCAACTCCAGGAGTAATTCTTCATTTAAAGACAATAGGGGATTCAATAAGAACAAAGAGAAATCAGATTCTAAGAATGATCCGAAAGGAAGATCTGCACCACCATTGGATCACGAGACCCTTAATGATTTGCGCAAGAAGAAGCTTTGCTTCTATTGCAAGGGTCCCTATGATGCTAATCATGATTGTCCTTTGAGACCTAAGGGAAGGCTAACAGAATTATGTGGGCTTATTATGAAGATTCAGAATCTGAAAATTCCGAACAGCAGGAGAGTTCTGAGGAGTCAGAGGCAGAGGCTTCAGAGCCTAAGGCAGAGGCAGAGGCAGGATTTCAGCTCCAGGAGGCACGATTGTCCAGCATTCAGCAGGAGGGATCTTTCAGACTTCGTGGAGTTCTGGCTGGTCAAAAGGTTATCACCCTTTTGGACACAGGTGCCACCCATAATTTCATTGATGCCCGATTTGTGGAGAGGCGTGGGATCATGACTGAAGAGTTTGAAGGTATTCGGGTTAAGGTGGCTGATGGTTACACTCTCACATGTAACCGTATGATTAGGGATCTCCCTTTACGCTTGAATAATTATGAATTCAAAGCTGATTACCATGTGGTGAATATGGGCGATATAGATTTAGTCTTGGGCATGCAGTGGCTTCATTCACTTGAGGAGGTTACACTACGCCTTAAAGACATGGAGATCCGGTTTGAGGTGGATGGGAAGACTCATATATTAAAAGCCATCCGAGATAGTAACATCAAAACTATTTCCTTCCGACGGATGGAGAGACTTATACGCCACGACATGGTTGAGTGGGCTGCAGAATGTACTTTGATGCCTACACAGGAGGGACAGCATAAGACCGAGTATCATCCTGACATTCAGCAGTTGAGAGTTAAGTATGGGAAGGTTTTCAGTGACATTCCACCTGGGAAACCTCCTGACAGGGGTATTGAGCACATCATAGAGCTTGAGGAGGGCGCCAAGCCCGTCATGATTACTCCTTACCGGCATCCGAAGCGGCTTAAGGATGAGATAGAGAAGACTATCAAGGAGCTGCTCGCTATGGGTCACATTCGGCCGAGTAAGTCACCGTTTGCTTCTTCAATTGTTCTAGTGAAGAAGAAAGATGGTACTCTTCGTATGTGCATAGATTACAGGGTCCTGAATAAGAGGACTATTAAGAACAGATATCCTATACCCCGCATAGATGAGCTTATTGATGAGCTTCATGGTGCATGTTATTTCACGAAGATAGATTTGAGATCAGGTAATCACCAGATTAGAGTTTGTGAGCAGGATATTGAGAAGATCGCTTTTCGCTGTCATTGTGGACACTTTGAGTTTGTGGTTATGCCATTTGGGCTAACCAATTCTCCAGCAACTTTCCAGTCTACTATGAACAGGGTCTTCCATTTGCAGTTGAGGAGATATGTACTTGTCTTCTTTGATGACATTTTGATCTACAGCAAGACATGGTAGGAGCACTTGGCTCACTTGGAGGCAGTACTTAGTATTTTGGAGAGGGAGTCCTTGTATGCCAAGGAATCCAAATGTGATTTGGGGATGACTGAGTTGTTATACTTAGGTCATATTATCAGCGCAGAGGGAGTGCGGATGGATCCTGAGAAGATTCGTGCTATCATAGAGTGGCCTACCCCTGAGAGCCTTACACAGCTGCGAGGTTTTCTTGGATTGTGTGGATTCTACCGCAGATTTGTTAATGGGTATTCACACCATGCAGCACCTATGACTGACTTGTTGAAAAAAGGTGCATTCATTTGGACTCTTGAGGCACAGGAGTGTTTTGAGAAGTTCAAGGAGCTCATGACTACGTGTTCGGTGTTGGCACTACCTGATTTTACAAAAACTTTTGAGCTTCAGTGTGATGCTTCTGGTGAGGGCATTGGAGCGGTGCTTATGCAAGACAAGCACCCGATTGCTTTTGAGAGCAGGAAACTCAGAGGACTAGAGAGAGTTTACAGCATATATGATAAGGAAATGTTGGCCATAATGCATGCCTTGGCCAAATTCAGGCAATATTTAGTGGGTAGTAAGTTTTGCATTAAAACTGATCATAATAGCTTGAGGCATTTCCTAGGGCAACGAGACTTGAGTGACCGCCAACAGAAGTGGGTGAGTAAGTTACAGGCATATGACTTTGATATCACCTATATCAAAGGTACACAAAATGTGGTTGCTGATGCTCTTTCCTACCGACCTCATATGAGTTCTATGGTACAAATTACAGAGGATTGGAGGCACTTGATTGTGGCAGAGTATGCCAGAGACACATGGACATTTGGTATTGTTGAGGGATCAATTATAGACACCAGGTACACACTTGTTAATGAGTTGATCATCTACAAGAACAAAATTTTCTTGATTCCAGGGTCAGAAATGAAGAACACCATTTTGCGTACTTTCCATGATATACCTATAGCAGGGCACCCCGGATATTTTAAGACATACAGACAGGTTCGGGAGAGATTTACATGGAAGGGTCTTAAGGCAGATGTTCTTCGATATGTGCGTGAGTGTCCTATTTGTCAGCAGAACAAACAGAACACATATCTGGCAGGATTGTTGCAACCACTTCCGATTCCTGATAGGAAGTGGGAATGCCTGCCGATGGATTTTATTACGGGCTTACCTAAAGCCCAGGGCCGAGATTGCATATATGTAGTAGTGGATCGGCTGACGAAGTATGCCCACTTCTTTCCGATCACCACCACTTACACAGCTACACAGGTAGCAGAGGTATTTTTCCGTGAGGTTTTCAGATTGCATGGGTTACCTCGGAGCATAGTCAGTGATAGGGATAGTCGGTTCTTGAGCCACTTCTGGCAGGAGGTGTTCAGACTTTGCGGGACTGAGCTTACACCGAGCACCAGTTACCACCCACAGACCGATGGTCAGACGGAGATAGTAAACAAATGGGTGGAAGGTTACCTCAGGAACTACATTGCAGGGCAGCAGAAGGCATGGGTTAGATGGATATACTTGTGTGAGTATTGTTACAATACCACTTATCACATGACCATACAGATGTCCCCATTCATGGCGTTATACGGGTATGAGGCGCCTAGTTTCCTTGATTTGTTACTGAGTGATAGCAGAGTGCCTAGTGCTGGAGACTTATTGCAAGAGAGCCAGGACATTATGAGGGCTCTTAAGGAGAACATAGTGAAGGCCCAAAATCAACAGAAGCAGTATGCAGACCAAAAAAGAACTGAGAGATCTTTTGAGGTGGGTGATATGGTATACCTCATGTTGCAGCCCTACCGACAGTCTACTCTCAGGAAGAGTGGGTCAGAGAAGCTCAAGCCTCGATACTATGGTCCTTTCAGGGTTGTCAGACGAGTTGGAGAGGTGGCTTACGAGCTAGAGCTTCCAGCAGACACTAAGGTTCACAATGTTTTTCATGTGTCGCGCCTCAAGAAGGCGTTAGGTCATCATGTGATACCTTCAGTAGTGTTGCTTCCCTTAGATGATGAGGGAAAGTTGATTCTAGTACCTGAGTCTATTCTGGAGTACAGAGAGAGACAGTTGCGTAGGAGGACTATCAGGGAATATTTGGTGAAGTGGAGAGATTTGCCAGTGGAGGATGCTACTTGGGAGAGTGAAGAGATTTTGCAGCATCCTGAGTTGAGATTGCTTGAGGACAAGCAATTTCAGGAGGGGCGGACTGTAATGTCCCCTTCCTGTTGACATCTCCCAGTATTTGAGATTAGCCTATCATGTGGCCCTCGTAGGCTAATACAGAGGATAGAGGGTCTTGTTGAGGCATGGCTCAGCTTCAATTATCAGAATTATGCAGTTTGGCTTTCGTTTGGGGTCTTTCGGACATTATTTGCTTAACTTACTATTTTTAGTAAGTGGTTGCATGCAGTAGGAGCTCCGGCTATTTTTTTTGCAGTATGGTCTAGGCACATGCAGAATCAGTCACTTATCTTCAGGCTTCAGATGGTTCATCATTTGGGCTAATATTCAAAGAGATATTAATATTTATTTGCCAGAATAAATATTATTTAAAAGTGAAGTTAAAATTATAAAGTTATAATATAATTTTATATTATAACTTAAAGTGACTTATGAAGGGGTCGACCATCATAAAAAGGGGGCCAGTTTTTAATTAAATATTATATCAAAAAGGGACGCCCAAACTATTTGAGATTTAAGTGAAATATTTAAAGTAATTAAAAATTAGGGTTTTGAGCCAAAAGTCGCCCTAATTGAGAAAATATAAAAGTTCGCTTGAGAGAGAAGTTCAGATATGCATGTTGAGAAAAGTTTTTGAGTTTCTTTCTTCCAGAGCACGGGAGCCAAGGGTTTCTATCTCTCAAGCCATTAAAGAACGATAAACTCTTTAGTGTTGCAGCCATTTGAGGTGGTGAAATATCCATTGAATTTGGGCATTCAGGAGAGCTTCATCCAGAAGTTCTATTTGTGCTAAAAGGTGAAGATTTTATTTAGGGTTTGAAGATTATTGAAGGTCTTTCAAGTGCAGACCCGAAGATTCATCATTGGCAGCCATTAATGATCAGTTTCCAAGCTTTTTGTTGGCTGCTACAGTGACGCATGAACAGTACCTGCGCTACAGTAATTCGCTACAGTGATGTGCTTGGTTGGTGTTGCTTCATCGACATTTTGAGAGGGTTTCTATTGCTGTAATCATTTCCAGAATTTGCCAGTATACTGATATGAAGTTTGCTGTAGCTGATCAGAGGGTTTCAAGGCATGTTTACCTGTGAGTTTATAAATTGTAACTCCTAGATTTTTTGGGTATTGTTGTTTTAGATAAGAGGGGTTATTTTATGAACTGGGTTGTCAATACATTATGAAAATAATGAGTATTTAAGCTGGTATAAAAATCTGGAATTTTCAGCTGTGTTTTTTCCAATGCAATTTCAGTTTTGAGTAAAAAATTATTATTGCAACATCTCCTATTTTGCTGCATTACATTGTTGTATCAAACCATTGGCAATATATGATCAAAACACAAAGAAAAGCACAAACCCATCAAACACAAGTTAGAAAACTTTATTATTTAGCATAGTTGGGGTTGAGAGACACCTGGTCTCTTACAAAACCTATAGGTTCCCAAAACAATTTGGCACCCCTGGTCTTTGCTGCCAACCCTGCTATCAATATTCCAAAATGTTCATTAAGCCTGAATCAAGCATTTCTTGATGCTTCTTTCCTCTCTGCTCTAACTAGCCCTTAATCAGCTAAAGACCAGTCAGTCTTCCGTTCTGCCCAACCTTGTTGCAGGGGTGTGAATTTGTTTAGTTGTCTTAAAAATCACTGGCAATAGCGTTCTTGTCCTTGCACAATCACTCTTTCCTCTATTGCTGCCTCAAAAACCTTAGGGTTTTAAGAGGATTTGTAGCCATAAGCCTTATTTAGCCTTTTAACCGGGGTCTGAGGTTATTTCACCTTTCAGCTCTGTGGATACCCAAAGCAAAACAAGAAAACACCTTGGCTCAAATATGGAGCACTCCCAAGATTTACACAAATTCTGACCCTCTCTGCCATATACAGGGTTAATGCTGATTTTAAGGTATCTTATGGCTTTCAAGCCTTTCCTTGGACACTCAGAGATCTGCCCTCATCCTCCTGCCACCAGATGAAAATGATGAGTCTTACACCTCCAGTCAGACCCTTGAAAGGTCTCTACAATCTTTATTTACTGCGCATAGAGGATTACTCAACACCCCTGCATTGGAACTGTGCAAAACAGTGTCTTATACTAGCCGGGCTTAGATTGCTCGCCTAGGAATTAATCTTTTTGCATGCCTTCAAAACTTCTACAGATTCCTACTCCTATGCTATGTACAGCAGTGGAGTCTAGCCCCATTTCCAATGAACCCGTGCTGAGTACAATGCTAATGTAGCTAAAACTCCATTATTCCTATCTTTTACCAGTCAAAACTAATATCTAAGAAAAGACACAGCAAATAAAAACTTTACAACGAATTTAAGACAGTTCTACGCTATTTCAATGCTTTAAAAACAGTCTCAGCACATACTTCACGGGTCAAGATTCTTTTCAATACATTCTTTTTCAGAAAGAAAATCAGAAAACAGAGTAAACTAAACTTTTACGCAGGAAAACTGATATTCTCTTTATTCTCCAAAAAGACTGCCACAAAAAAAACATTCAACCCCCTCAAACAAAAGTCGAGGCTTCCTTTTTCATCATCAAGAAACCGTTAGGTTTCCAAATTCGGGCTTAAAAATGGAGAAAAAATGTTTTTTCGAAAACACACTGTGTTTTGCGATTTTCCCAAAATCTAAGGAAACGCTTACCAAATGATTCCTAATTTATTCCAAATTAAACCTAAGCTTCAAGAGGGTCCCCTTACACCTTATCAATGGTGTATTAGACCGTACACAACAAAACAAAAAGATTAAAAACATTATATTAAAATTTATGCTTGTATTTTGATACTTGTATTTTGGGTGCTCCTGCACCATTCTCCCTCTGTCAGTACGAAGACGAAGAACTGGAAGGTGTCAGCAATGATGGATCAATTCCGTGCTTCTTGAAATCTGCTTCTTCAACCTAGGTAGCCTCAGACTCAGGTTTGCCTTTCCATTTGACAAGGTGTTCCATATATGCCTTGTGTCTCGTTGCTTTCTTCACCCTGGACTCCAAGACCTTCTCTGCCTGAGCTTTCTCTTGACTTGGAAGGGGTATATTAGTGATATCCTGAAAGATTTCTTGACTGTTCTGAACTTCGTCATTGATTGTACCCTTGTACCGGATCAGATCAGCAACGTTGAAGACTGGAGATATGCCCAAATCCAATGGAAGTTCCACCTTGTATGCATTCTTTCCATACTTAGCTATCACCTTGCATGGTCCTACCCGTTTCATTTGCAACTTAGTGGACATCCCCTTCTGCAATCTGGATTTGTTAAGGTGAACCATCACATAATCACCCACCTGGAACTGCACATCTCTTCTTGTCTCATCAACTTTGTCCTTCAACTTTTGTGTTGCTGCTGTGATTGTTTTCTTAACCTGCTCATGAATCTCCTTCATGGTTTGAGTGAAGTCTTCTGCATGTCCACTCCTATTCTCCATTGTTCCAAGGTCTCTGAGCTCACAAATTCCCCTTGGATGCATTCCATACACAACTTCAAATGGGCTTTTTCCTGTAGTTCTATTCACACTATCATTGTATGCATATTCAGCTTGGGAAATCACCATATCCTAGGTCTGCCCATATTCCTTTGTCAAGCACCTCAATAGGTTACCTAACACTCTGTTAACTGCCTCGGTTTGACCATCGGTCTGAGGATGGTAAGCTGATCCAAATGATAAATTAGTTCCCAATTTGCTCCATAGTGTTTTCCAAAAATGACTCATGAATTTTACATCCCTATCTGAGACAATGCTCAATGGCAATCCATGGATTCTCACAACTTCCCTAAAAAATAGATGGGCAATGTAGCTTGCATCATGTGTAGTCTTGCAAGGAATAAAGTGACTCATCTTGCTAAATCTGTCCACAACTACAAAAACACTGTCAAAACCAGATTTAGTCTTGGGAAGACCCACCACAAAATCCATTCTCACACATTCCCATGGTCTGTTCGGAATAGGCAAAGGCTGATATAACCCAGCATTGCTAGCTCCCCCTTTTGCTTTCATGCAAACAACACATTGTTCAACATACTTTCTGACATCTCGTGCTAACTTAGGCCAATAGTAAAACCTTTGTACCAGCTCTAAAGTTTTGTTAATACCAAAATGTCCCACTAAGACTGCCATTGTGTTTCTCTTGGATCAGATTTTCTCTCATTGATCCTCTTGGGACACATAACAGATTTCCCTTGAATAACAACCCATTTTGCAATGTATACTCAGCATATTGACTGTGAAAATGATTTGTCAAAGTCTGAACATACCTTGTAGGCTTCGGAAAAGTCTTCGTCATCACCATAGAGATCCTTAAAACTTTCCAATCCTATGCTTTTCAGCTGTATCTCTTGGACTGTCAACATCCTCCTGCTTAATGCATTTGCCACTTTGTTTTGCTGTCCCTTCTTGTGCTTAATGGTAAATGTGAAAGCTTGAATGTACTCCATCCATTTCAAGTGCCTATTGCTTAACTTCTCCTGGGTATTGATATAACTGAGTGCTTGGTTATCCGTGTAGACCACAAACTCTTTGGGCAGCAAATAATGTCTCCATTTCCTAAGGGACTGCACTAAAGCATAAAGTTCCAGATCATAGGTGGAGTATTTTTGCTTAGCTTCATTGATTTTTTCACTAAAGAAGGCTACAGGCCTACCTTCTTGGCTAAGGACTCCTACTGCTACTCCACTTGCATCACACTCAACTGTGAAGAACTTATCAAAACTAGGCAACAAAAGTATAGGTTGGGTTGCTACCTCTTGTTTCAGCTTTTCAAACCCTTTATCAGCTTCTAGTGTCCATTTAAACTTTGTTTTCTGACCACCCTTGATTGTATCTAACACTGGTGCACATATACCACTAAAATTCCTTATAAACTTCCTATAAAACTGAGCCAAACCATGAAAACTTCTTACCTCAGTTGTTGTGGTTGGTGTAGGCCAGTTTAGGATAGCTTCTATCTTACTTGGATCCATCTTCAGCGTTCCTTGGGATACCACAAAGCCTAGATACACAAGCTCTTGTTTGAAGAACTCACACTTCTCAAGGTTGATTGCCAACTGTTCTTCTTGCAACCTTTTGAGTACCATCTCTACATGCTTCAAATGTTCTTCTGCTGTCTTACTGAAAATCAGTATGTCATCCAAGTAGACTACCACAAAAATCCCTGTGAAATCTTTAAGCCCCTCATTCATTAGTCTCATGAACGTGCTAGGGGCATTCGAGAGGCCAAATGGCATTACTTTCCACTCATATAAACCATCATTTGCCTTAATTCTGATTTGGTGATACCCGCTCTTAAGATCTAGCTTAGTGTAAAACTTTGCACCTCCAAGGCAATCCAATAAATCTTCAATCCTAGGTATTGGAAATCTGTACCTAATTGTGATTCTATTTATTGCTCTAGAATCAGTACAAAGTCTCCATTTACCTCCTTTTTTTGTTGCCAAAACAACTGGGACTGCACATGGACTAATACTCTTTTGGATCAGACCTTGATTCAGCAACTCTTCCACTTGTCTTGCCACCTCTTTGTTCTGCTCAGGGGTCAGTTTGTATGCTGCTTTGTTAGGCAATGAGGCTCCAGGTATGAAGTCAATTTGATGACTTATTAGTCTCTTGGGTGGTAGAGTTGATGGTGTTCCATCACTCACTATGCTCTTGTATTTGTCAAGCAATTTCTGGATTGCTGCTGGTAACACTGCCCTTTCAGCCTTTTTCTCTTCTTTGGGCTGCATCATAAT
The DNA here is from genome assembly GCA_007258455.2 of Sequoia sempervirens. Classification (NCBI taxonomy): domain Eukaryota; kingdom Viridiplantae; phylum Streptophyta; class Pinopsida; order Cupressales; family Cupressaceae; genus Sequoia; species Sequoia sempervirens. Next base: position 733,268,023 of record VDFB02271358.1, on the reverse strand, counting down.
CACATACCCTTCATTCCCTTGGTGTAGGTCCTTGATGAACTCTTTACCACTGCTCAACATGATATTAGGAACCTTGGACTGCCCTTCATCTTCCTCAATCAACGATTGCAGCTTGAAGGTTTTTCCATCCTTCGTGAATTCTATGGTATTCTCCTTCCCATGATATACAACACCTCTATCATATTGCCACGGCCTGCCAAGAAGAAGATGGCATGCATCCATGGGCAGTACATCACAAATCAGCTTGTCTTTGTAACCTCCAATCGAGAATTCCACTGTAACCTGCTCATTCACTAAGACACTCTGCCCTTTATTCAGCCATGTGACTTTGTAGGGATTGGCATGAGGTACCTTCTGCAATTTTAACTTATTTACTGCCTCCTCAGATATTATATTGTCCGTAGAACCAGAATCTACAATAACCTTGCATACCTTTCCCAATATCTTGCACCTTGCTCTAAACAAAGCTCTCCTTTGCTTGGGTTCTTCCTTGACCTGTTGTCTGATCAGCACTCTATTAAACATCAGACTTTCACCTACTTCTGATTCTATATGACTGATCTCAGGTGTCTTTACACTCACGGTGTCCTCTTGTGCATAAGCTACTCTTTTCTCATTGCTAGATGAAGCTTTCTTTGGGCATCTATAAGCTGGATGGCCTAGCTGATTGCAGTTATAACACTTCATGGTGGCAAAGTATGAGTTACTTCTGCCTGCTCCTCTTCCTCTGTTTGAACCCCCTTGAGGTCCTCTTCCTCTATTAAATCCTCCTCTTGATGAGGTTTCACCTCCATGCTCAGTAAGCTTGGATTCACCTTGGTTTCTTTGGTCACCACCTCTTCCTTGGTAACCTCCATGCTGTCCTTTTTGATCTCTGCCTCTTCCTCTGCCCTTAGAGGATTGATCATGCTTCCTTTTGTTCCTCTCTTCAATCTTGATAGCTAGCTGATAACATTGGTGGACTGTCTTGGGGCTGAGCATAGCCATCTCTTCCTGTATATTCCACTTCAAACCATTGAGGTATCTAGCCACTTTTAGGCTCTCATCTTCTGCCACATTCGATCTCAAACAAAGTTTCTGAAACTCTTCCATGTAGGTGTTTACATCTTGGTCTTTTTGCCTTAAACTCTGCCTCTTCTTGTGGAGCTGAATTTCATAATCATCCGGCATATAGGCTTCTTTCACTTTAGCAACCATTCCTTTCCAGGTTGATATGGGCTGCTTACCTTGTTTCTCCCTTTCAGTCTGGACAAACTTCCACCAAGTTAACGCTGATCCTCTCAACCTTGACTTTGCAACCTTGACCTTCTGTGCTTCTGTAACTCCATCACATTCGAAGTGATTCTCCATGCCATCTATCCAGTCCAAGACCAGATCGGGATCCATCTTTCCATGAAATAATGGTACACCCTCAAGTCCTTTTCCACTTAGTGCTTTTAATGCCTTAAAGAAAGGTTCCTCTTCCAAGACAGGGTCAGGTTCAGGGACTTTGTCCTCCTCTGCAACCTCTTCTTCTTTTGGCACTTTTCCTTCCAGTTTCACCTTGTTTAGTGCTGCTTCAAGCTGTTCTATTCTTTCCTTTAGAGATTTGTTATCCTCTTCCTGCTCTTCAACCATCTTGGCCAACTGTGCGTTTGTCACCATCTTTGGCGGTTCACTTGATTCAACTTCCTCTGACATATAAGTTGCTGCTTCCCAAATCTTTCCAGGCTCTGATACCAATCTGATAGGACGAGGGTTGGATTGAATCATTCACTGACTCAATGCTCTGGGTCTCACTTTCGATAACCCCTGGAGTTGCTGCCTCCACCAAACCTATAGGTTCCCAAAACAATTTGGCACCCTTGGTCTTTGCTGCCAACCCTGCTATCAATATTCCAAAATGTTCATTAAGCCTGAATCAAGCATTTCTTGATGCTTCTTTCCTCTCTGCTCTAACTAGCCCTTAATCAACTAAAGACCAGTCAGTCTTCCGTTCTGCCCAACCTTGTTGCAGGGGTGTGAATTTGTTTAGTTGTCTTAAAAATCACTGGCAATAGCGTTCTTGTCCTTGCACAATCACTCTTTCCTCTATTGCTGCCTCAAAAACCTTAGGGTTTTAAGAGGGTTTGTAGCCATAAGCCCTATTTAGCCTTTTAACCGGGGTCTGAGGTTATTTCACCTTTCAGCTCTGTGGATACCCAAAGCAAAACAAGAAAACACCTTGGCTAAAATATGGAGCACTCCCAAGATTTACACAAATTCTGACCCTCTCTGCCATATACAGGGTTAATGCTGATTTTAAGGTATCTTATGGCTTTCAAGCCTTTCCTTGGACACTCAGAGATCTGCCCTCATCCTCCTGCCACCAGATGAAAATGATGAGTCTTACGCCTCCAATCAGACCCTTGAAAGGTCTCTACAATCTTTATTTACTGCGCCTAGAGGATTACTCAACACCCCTGCATTGGAACTGTGCAAAACAGTGTCTTATCCTAGCCGGGCTTAGATTGCTCGCCTAGGAATTAATCTTTTTGCATGCCTTCAAAACTTCTATAGATTCCTACTCCTATGCTATGTACAGCAGTGGAGTCTAGCCCCATTTCCAATGAACCCGTGCTGAGTACAATGCTAATGTAGCTAAAACTCCATTATTCCTATCTTTTACTAGTCAAAACTAATATCTAAGAAAAGACACAGCAAATAAAAACTTTACAATGAATTTAAGACAGTTCTACGCTATTTCAATGCTTTAAAAACAGTCTCAGCACATACTTCACGGGTCAAGATTCTTTTCAATACATTCTTTTTCAGAAAGAAAATCAGAAAACAGAGTAAACTAAACTTTTACGCAGGAAAACTGATATTCTCTTTATTCTCCGAAAAGACTGCCATGAAAAAAACATTCAACCCCTCAAACAAAAGTCGAGACTTCCTTTTTCATCATCAAGAAACCGTTAGGTTTCCAAATTCGGGCTTAAAAATGGAGAAAAAACGTTTTTTCGAAAACACACTATGTTTTGCGATTTTCCCAAAATCTAAGGAAACGCCTACCAAATGATTCCTAATTTATTCCAAATTAAACCTAAGCTTCAAGAGGGTCCCCTTACACCTTATCAATGGTGTATTAGACCGTACACAACAAAACAAAAAGATTAAAAACATTATATTAAAATTTATGCTTGTATTTTGATACTTGTATTTTGGGTGCTCCTGCACGAAAATGGGGAAAGATGGCAAGATGAGGGGATAACGGAAAAATTAGAATCCTCACTAGGTAGGCCACCTCATATGAATGGCATGGGCCACATGAGGCCAAGGGGGACTGCCTTTTAGTCCAAAGGGTACTGCTTTTGGGCCTAGAGAGGCTAAGGACACCTCATCAAGTCACTCTCTTCCATGTTCACCCATGGTTGAGCATCCCCAAGATAAGGCAATAACTAGATTAACAAATTTACTATGGATTTACTAATGTTTAATCATGATACTCTACCTGTTAAGTTATTATTGTAATTTTTCTCTAACTTGTTTGCAGGGATTAAATCAAGCCAAGGTACTCTCTAAATTCGCTATTTGCTTGGAAATTGATAATTTAGAGTTAAATAATATAATTCCCAAATAGGGGACATTACAGGGGTCAGCAGGGTTGAGGGGCACCTCATGGCGCACCTCATTTCATGACTTTTTAAGAGATAAAAAACAATTTTGACGGAGACAAAAATTAGAGATTTTGGAGTGTTTAACCAATGTATGATGACAACTAGGGAAGGAAGTTTTTGTATGGTGGTCGATGGCTGTATGATGTGGATGGTAGGTTTGGGTTGTACAATGCAGGAGGGTCGTGCTTGTTCGATGTAGGAATGGATTCGTCGTATTGGATGGAGCTGTATTGATCGCCAAATATACCCCATACCCACAATAGATGAGCTTTTGGATGAACTTCATGGGGTAGTTTATTTCTTAAAGATTGATCTTTGTTTAGGGTACCACTAGATTAGAGTTTGTACGGAGGATGTACATAAGACAACATTTAGATGCCACTATGGACATTACAAGTTTCTAGTTATGCCTTTTGGTCTTACTAATGCACCGACATCTTTCCAGTCATGTATGAATCATATAGTTAATAAGTAGTTGCAAAAATCTATATTGGTCTTTTTTGATGACATTTTGATATATAGTAAGACATGGGAGGATCACCTCAGGCACATTGATGAGGTGTTAGGCATTATGGAATCACAGTCCTGGTTTGCGAAGGCTTCCAAATGTGAATTAGGCATGATAGAGATATTATATTTGGGGCATGTGATTGGTATTGGTGGGGTAAGGCACACCAAGAGAAGATACAAGCCATACTTGATTGGGCATCATCGAGAAACATTTTAGATTTAAGGGGTTTTCTTGGACTATGCAGCTATTACAAGAGGTTTGTCAAGGGGTTTTCACTATTGGCAACACCTCTCATAGATCACACCAAGAAGGGTGCATTCAGATGGTCAGATGAGGTTCAGTGTACATTTGATAGGCTCAAGCAGGTAATGAGTTCTTGTCTAGTGTTAGGGTTGCCAGATTTCTCTCAACCATTTGTATTGGAGTGTGATGTGTCAGGTGAAGGGATAGGTGCAGTGCTCATGTAGAACATACACCCCATAGTCTACGAAAGTAGGAAGTTGAGAGATATAGAATAATTATCTTCCACCTATGAAAAGGAAATGCTTGCCATCATGCATGCGTTGGAAAAGTTTAGACAATACCTAGTGGGTGGAAAGTTTGTGGTCAGCATAGATCACAATAGTTTGAAATATTTTCTAGAGCAAAAGGACTTGAATGAACGCCAATATAAATGGGTAATCAAGGGTTAGGTGTATGAATTTGACATTGAATATGTCAAAGGGAAAATAAATATTGTGGTAGATGCATTCCAGAAGACCCACCCTTTGCTCTATGTTTGAGATTTCAGCCGATTGGAGGGCTCACCTGATGGTTGAGTATTCCAAGAATAATTTTTCTTGCGAGCTCATGTACGGATAGGTTTAGGATGACAGGTATAAGGTGATTGATGACATGATTTATTACAAGGACAAGATATTCTTGGTACTTGAATATAAGTTGAAGAGTAAGATTATGAGAGTTGTTCATGATACGCCTCTAGCAGGACATCTCGGGTTCTTCAAAACCTATAGGCAGATTCGAGAGAGATTCTCATGGAAGGGTCTCAAGACTAATGTTTTGCATTATGTCAGAGAGTGTATGACTTGTTAGCAGAACAAGTCAAAACATACCTTTCCTGCTAGATTGCTACAACCATTGCCAATTCATGAGTAGAAGTGGGAGAGTATATTGATGGACTTTATCATGGGTCTTCCAAAAGTCCAAAGTAGAGATTGCATATATGTGGTGGTTGACCGAGTAACGAAGTATGCACATTTTTTTGCTATTTCTTCTGACTATAAGGCACATAGGTAGAAGATTTGTTCTTTTCAGGAAGTATTCAAGAATAATGGGCTTTTGAAAAACATTGTTAGTGATAGGGACAACAGATTCCTCAATGTGTTTTGGCAGGAGTTGTTCAAATTAACTAGCACCGAGTTGTCTCCAAGCACCAACTACCATCCACATATAGACAGTCAGAAAGAGATTGTAAATAAGTGGGTGGAGGGTTATTTGCACAATTATGTAGTGGGGTAGTAGAAGGCTTGGATCAAATGTCTTTATTTAGGAGAACATTGCTATAACACTACATACCACATGTTGATCAATATGTTTCCATTTAAGGCCTTGTATGGGTATGACGCTATGTCTTTTGTAGACTTAGCCTTTGATGACAACAGAGCTCCCAAGGCAAGGGAATTGATGTAGGATAGTCAGGACATCTTGAAGGCACTTAAGGAGAATTTGTAGCATTCTCAAAATCAACAAAAAACATATGCGGATAAGAACAAAGTAGAGAGAACTTTTGAGGTAGGTGATCTAGTCTTCCTGCACCTACAACCATACAATCAATCTAGTTTGAAAAGTAGTGTGGAAAAACTGAAGCCTCGGTTCTATGGGCCCTACAAGATTGTAAGGAGGGTTGGAGAGGTAGCATATGAACTAGAGTTGCCTGCAAGTAGAAAAATTCACAACGTGTTTCATGTGTCTTGCCTCAAAAGGGTGATTGGGCAACATACTACTCCATCTCCAGAGCTTCCACTATTAAATGAAGAGGGAAAGTTGGTTTTGGTATCTGGTGCTATTCTGGATGTGAGGGAACATAGGTTGAGAAATAGGGTGATTAAGGAATATTTGATTAGGTGGAGAGATTTTCCTCTTGAGGATGCTACGTGGGAAGGAGAGTAGATATTGTAGCTTCCTGGTTTGCAGTTGCTTGATGGCAAGCAATGTCGGGAAGGGAGGACTGTAATGTCCCCGACTTTCGAATAGTCACCACTAAGTTTTTTTAATTAATTAAATATTAAATTGTCCTAAAGTAATATTGTGGATGTTTATATTTAATTAATTAATTAATGCTAAAGTAACTTCATTAAATAAATGTGCTCAAATATTAAATAAAGTGACTTTACAATGTCAAAACATTTAATAAGTGGTGAAGTATAAAAGGCAAATGGAGAAGGGAATTAAGCATCTTGGAAAATTTATTATTGAAGAAAAATTTGGGAGCACAACTTTCAAGAACCTTGAGGACAAAAACCCTTGAGTAGGTGGGTTGGACGAAAACCCAATTCATGTTTTGGGCGTGGACTTAATTCAGAGTTCACAATTGGGCATTATTTGGAATAAATTTGTGATGTCTTCTTTGAAGACAAATTTCAAATATTTTGATCGCATTTTCAATAATAATGTACTTCAAAGGTATTTAATTTATAGAGATATTTAATTGGTTTGTCCAAAGTAATGATTGGCTGTCTAGAGTCAGTATATGGAGTTGAAGAATTTCAAAGTAAATGTGAACAAAGGAGTTTAGAAGAGGCTTTGGTAGATACTTATGAGTTTAATATTGCATTGCAATTGAGTGGAATGTCAGAACTAGTATGCTCGCAGATGGGTTGATGATAAATGCACAAGCACTCATAAATTAATGCCTTAATGAAGCCCTCAAATCTCTTTGATTGCATAATTTATAAACTATAGACCACCACGGGTTGAATAAGGAGGTTTTAAAACTATTTAATTAAGATGGAAACATAGTTCCAATCATAGGCGATGCATAAAGGATTGGAAGTCTGAGGTCGATGTGGAAATTCATTTGTTGCCCTCAAAGGAAAAGTCAAATTGATTACACAAAACATGACATGGCAATAAGACAAAGAATACTAATTGTGGTGTAGTATTGGAAGCCTTCAGTTTCTAAGGAGTCGCACCATCCTTACAGGAATAGCGACTATGGTATTGGTCCAATCACACTTCCCGTTAAGGAAAATTGTATCGGGGAGTTGAGACAGAGGAGTGTAACGTGGAAGGTGGGAATTAGCACAGGTAAAAGACAAGGAAGGGATTTGCATAAAGAAATCATAGGAAGGTGATTCAAAACTCTCGAGAGCTTCCAATATCTTAGCCACGAGTGTACAAAAGTCTCTGCCAATCATGCTTGATCGAGCTATACAGGTTAGCTAATATTTTCTAGTTACTATTTAAAAATCACTTCTGGAAATTATGTTATGTAAACTACTATGGTCAAGCTATCGTTTAGTTTGTAATAAGGAATGATTGCCTGCGAACTTGCATTTGCTTTTACCTTTACCTAGTTCAGACTTGTATTTGAAACAATTAAATAACTGTAGTATAAATTCAATATTTTTTTGTATATTCCAAATTGTATTGAGGACTCAATGGGAATTTGTGAACATTAGAATATACAAATCTGCATATATAGAGGATAAACTACTATAGATCAGATTATGCAACTAGTTTGACACAATGCCTGCATTGTCAAACTGGTAAAATCACAAAAATCTTATTCAAAGTGTTAAGGGGTCTTACACTTTCCTTGCACTCTCGGACATGCCACAATCCTTCACTCGTCCTTCTTCAGTGTTCATCACCCTCAGGTTGCCTTCAGGGACCTTTCAATGCTCCCTTCGTCCTAGCATTATCAACTCCGATCTTCCAATGTTTGATTCTTTTGTTAGTGTTAAGTCTTCAATTTGTCGTATGGTCTCTGTCAAATCATTAGGAGGTTCTCACTCGGCTTCCCCTTTGGTAGACTTTAATGGTATGAATGGTTCTTTGATAGTCGGGTTAGTAGGTTCTTCCTTGCCTTCCCTTTCTCTCGACTGTGAACCTCCATTCGACGGTGATGGTCCAGACAGTTCATCGATGGTGAGATTGGTGGATTCTCCTTTGCTTTCTCCTTTTTCGAATGGTGATGGTTTGGATGGTTTGTCAATGGCAAGGTTGGTGGGGTTCTCCTTCGCTTTCCCCTTCTTCTGACAGTGATGATCTAGATAGTTCGCCAATGGTGAGGTTGGTGGGATCTCCTTCGCTTTCTCATTCGTCCGATGTTGATGATACCGATGGCTCTCTGTCTTGGTTGGTGAGTTCACTGTATGCTTCGTTGGGGAGCGGTAGGTGTTGTGCTTTTTCTTCCCTATTACACAGGTAATTGGTAAAATATTTGATGTATTAACAATGAGCAATGTGCTCAATAAATAATTTACAAGATGTTATAGGATAAGATCGAACACGATCTTAAATCAAGAAAAAGCAGGAAGTTTCTAAAAGAAACTTCAGATAAGATCTCAAACAACAAAGACGATCTTCTCTAGATATTTTACAATATTTTACATAGTTGAGCATTAATAAATAAATAAAGAATATTATTTTAATACCCTCCTTAATGCTCAATCTACCAACTACACCAAGATGCCCCCTGAATTTTACAAACTTATCTGTACTGAGCGACTTGGTGAGAATGTCTGTTGTCTGATCCTTTGTCGGAACATACAACAACTGAATTGATCCGTTTTCAACCAGCTTCTGAATGAAATGACAGTGAGTTTCCACATGCTTGGTTCGCTCATGGAAGATCGGATTCTTGGCAAGTTTGAGAACTCCTTGATTATCACAAAACAAGGGAGTCGGACCTGCTTGAGATATTTGCATATCTGCAAGCATCCAGCGAAGCCAAATTGCCTCACATGCTGCTTTTACTGCTCCCCGATACTCTGCTTCTGTCGAGGAGATGGCCACTGCCTGCTGCTTCTTACTAGTCCATGTGACTGCACCGGATCCCAAACTGAACACATACCCAAATGTTGATTTCCTATCATCAACTGAACTTGCCCAATCTGAATCTGTGAACCCACTGAGTTTAGGATAGTGACTCTGAGTGTACAAGAGTCCAAAATCAGTAGTGCCCTTCACATAACGCAGCACACGCTTCGCTGCTACCCAATGATTAGCCTTGGGGGCTGTCATGAAGCGTAATATGTAGCTCACTGCAAAACTCAAGTCAGGTCTAGTAGCAGCAAGATAGATAAGGCTGCCCACTAGTTGCCTGAACAATGTTTCATCTACCACAGGTGAATCGGACTTAGCTGACAACTTAAGCCCTTTTTCTATGGGTGTAGAGGCAGGTTTGCAATCTTGCTTTCGGAACTTATCCAGAAGACTTCGAGCATACTTGGACTGGGAGATGAAAATGCTGCTCTCTGTTTGCCAAACCTCAACACCTAAACAATAATGCAGGAGGCCCAAGTCTGTCATGTCAAAAGTTTTGCACAAGTCCTGTTTGATCTCAGTGATCAAATGTGCCGAACTGCCAGTAATGATCAAGTCATCCACATAGACAACAACAAGCAGAATCTCATTACCAGTATTCTTGACATATAGGTTCGAGTCAGATGGACTCCTCCGAAAGCCATGATCTGTGAGGTACGTGTCAATTTTTATGTACCAAGCTCGAGGAGCCTGTTTTAGGCCATAGAGTGCTTTGACCAATCTGCACACCTTTTGTTCTTGACCAGCAATTTTGAAACCTGGAGGTTGCGTCATGTATACTTCCTCCTTCAACTCACCATTGAGGAAAGCACTCTTCACACCCATCTGATGGACCTTCCAACCAAATTGGGCTGCTAAGGCAAGGACGAGCCGTATGGTACTCATTTTGGGTGTAGGAGCAAAGGTCTCCTCGTAGTCAATGCCTTCTTTTTGTGAGAACCCTTATGCAACCAGACGAGCTTTTTACTTGTCAAGGGTTCCGTCAGCTTTGTACTTCACCTTGTACACCCATTTGCAGCTAATGGGCTTCTTCCCTGGAGGAAGATTGGAAATGACCCAAGTGTGATTCTTCTGAAGACTCTGGTATTTTGATTCCATTGCCTTTTCCCACTCAGGTATCCCTTTTGCCTTTGAATATGTCTGAGGCTCATAAACACTGTGAATGTTGGTCATGAGAGAAAAATTCAATGTAGACTGCTGTTTGCTCTTGTTTCTAGATGATCTACCCTCAATGAGCTCATCAGCATGAAGATCACTGATAGTCTTAGCCCACCATTTTGGCCAGAGAGTAGAGGGGCCAACATAAGATGTAACAGGAGGAGCTGGATCTGGTTGTGGATCTGGAACAGGTTCAGTAGGGGGATGTTCATTATCATTTGGAGGAAACTCAGGTTGAGCATCATCAAAGACTAGGTCTTCGTCATCCCTCCCATCAAGTGAACCTAACAGAAGTCGGACGCCCACATCAGGAGCTTGTAGAGGCTGATCCTCTGAATGCTGAATAGGTGAAGAAGAGTGAAATGGACCTCGTTCCTCATCAAAGACAACATCTCGATTGAAGAGAAGACGATCAGTATCTATATCAATCAGCCTATATGCCTTGTGGTTGTCACTGTACCCTGTGAACATGAGTTTCTGGCTCTTGGAGTCCAGCTTAGTGCGCTTGGCCTCTGGAATCCAAACATACACAAGAGAGCCGAAAACCTTCAAATGACTGATCCTGGGTTTGCGACCAGACCAAACTTCCTTAGGAGTCTTCCCCTTAACAGCATGTGTGGGTGACCTATTAAGGAGATAGACTGAAGTATTGACTGCTTCTGCCCAAAACTTGGTAGGAACACTCCTGTGTTGCAACATGGAGCGAGCCATCTCAACAATCGAACGATTGCGTTGCTCTACAACACCGTTTTGCTGAGGAGTGTAGGGTGTGGTCAACTGACGTTTTATCCCATAAGTATCACAGAAGTTGGAGAATGCACTAGAACAGAATTCCCCCCCATTATCTGACCTAAGAGTCATAATACAAGAACTGGACTCTTTTTCAACCAAGGCCTTAAACTTCTGAAATACATTAAAAACCTCTGATTTCTATTTAAGAAAGTACACCCACATTTTCCTACTATAATCATCAACAAAAAGTAGAAAGTACTTGCAACCAGTTATAGAAGAAGTAGACATAGGGCCACAAATATCAGCATGAACTAATTGAAGTACCTTAGAAGCTCGCCAAGAGTCGCCATCCTTGAATGGTGTGCGATGTTGCTTCCCGGCTTGACAAGCACCACAAACGCCCTGATGTTGAGTCTGAATGTCAGGTAAGCCATCTACAAGTCCCTCCCGAGCAAGCTAAGAGAGATAGTGCACGTTCAAGTGCCCGTACCGTTGGTGCCAAAGACTGGTGACAGCTGAATTTCTGGCTGCCAAGGCTAACTCTGGAGAATCACCAGTGTCCACAACCCTGTAAAGGCCATGATCCTCTATCCCAATGACCACCGTTGTGTGAGACTCACGATCTACAATTGAACATCTGTGCGAGCTAAACACCACATCCATTTGGGGAGAATGTTGCATTATCTAACTGACTGAGAGAAGATTGAGCTCGATATCAGGTACATAATACACGTTGAGGAATATGAGATCCCTCCCGCCAGACTGAACCTAAACAGTGCCTGTGTCGACAATTGTGTATTCCTCACCTCCTCCAAAAATCACTGAGTTAGTGCAAGGGGAAAATTTGTGAACTAGTCACGCCTATGTGAGAAATGACGCGAGGCACCAGAATCTATGTACCAAGCAAAGGATTTGACATGATCTGCTGGCCTCTTTGCGATGAGTGCATAAAAGGTGGATTCCTTCTGCTCAGAGTGCTCGGCGACATTCACTTTCTGTTGAAACCCTCCCTGCTTCTTTTGCTCAGAAGCCAAACGAGCACGACAATCTTTCTTGATGTGGCCAAATTTATGACAGTAGATACACTGAACATTTTTCTTCTTCGGGCTGGTGGAGGTTTGACTTGAGACTTTCTGCTGCGAAGGCTGACCTTTCCCTTGATGCTTCAGATGGGTTTTAGCTGCAAAGGCCTACTCCTGGAGGATGATGATTCATTGCTACCAAATTCGAAGACCCATCCAGTTGAGCTCTTGAAAAACGATGCACCCAGGAAAATTCGGAGACCAACCCAATTGAGCTCTTGAAATACCCACCAAGAATCTGCAACCAGAAAATTTTTTCGACATGATCTGAAGGGTAAAAACCCTAGCCGACTGTTTTGAAAACCCTAGCCGCCATGAAAGGTAGAAAAATTGCAGAAATCGGCTTGAAATCCCCACAAAATGGAGACAAACAGATGATAGAACCCTAGGTGTCGCTGCTGAAGGTAAAAATGACTAGTTTCAGCTGAGAAATCGTGGAGAAAAACGCAGTCAAGAGACTCCAAATCGCATCCTTGGAAATTGCATGCAAACAAGAATAGAGATCACGGCCTGAGAAACGGGTTTATTGAAAACGCAAACTAAAAAAACTTTCATGAAATCCCGTCGTGCATATGAAGAACAAATCGCGCGGCTAAGTACTTGCAGAAAATCGCGACTCAGTTCAAGTTGCGGCTCAAAAAGCGACCTTCAGATGAAGATCCTTTCGAAATCTCTAAGGCACGATGTTCTAGAAAAATGAGACGCGGCCAAACAAACGATCCCACGAAAAAAATTTGATTTTCAGAAGAGCCACACAAAAATTTCAAAATTTTAATACTCACAAGAAAATCTTCGAAAATTTTCTCAAGAAGACTTTATCAAATTTTTAATTCAAAAAAGAACAAAAAATCTTAAAAGATTTTTATGAATTAAAAATTTGATTTTGAGCAACCGGCTCTGATACCATATTACACAGGTAATTGGTAAAATATTCGATGTATTAACAATGAGCAATGTACTAAAAAAATTTACAATCTCAAGAAAAAGCAGGAAGTTTCTAAAAGAAACTTTAGATAAGATCTCGAACAACAAAGACGATCTTATCTAGATATTTTACAATATTTTACATAGTTGAGCATTAATAAATAAATAAAGAATATTATTTTAATATTCCCACTCTCCATGTGTTCTCTTGTCATGAAAGTTCTCTTTCTCTCTCGACTACGACTTCTTACGCTTTGGCTTTTGCTCTTGGGTGGACTCAGGCTTTCCCTTAGAAACCTTTCGCTTTCTTCAACTTCACCCCTCAGTCGTCTCCTTCGTTCTCTCTGTTCGATGATCCTTAAAGATCACTTGATCTCTTGATCTTGACCATGTTGTGGTCTCTTCCCACCTTTATTGGGATCTAAGGGCACGAATCTCTCAAATTTGACTCAATTTCTTTAAGGCAACAACTCCAAATGGTTACTACTCTATTTGATAAATTAAATACATGAATTAATTAGAGAGATGACAATACATTCCAGATACATGCGTAAAATATATCTTTATTTGCACATGAAATTATTACAGAAGAAGACTAGAGATGGTTAGCCAAGGATCAAAGTCGATTCGACTAGAGCGTCATACTCTCCTTGACGATACACAATGTATTTAAAGGACTTGACGGTTGCCAAGAACACAATCGTCAAGCAACCGATGCTTATAACTACCCAAAGCCGACAACCATTTAATACAAACAATTAATACGTAGTCGGATAACCAATATTATCGACCATAATAATAGACATTGTACATTGACTACATAGTACAATAACAATCTACGAAGAATTAGAGTTCCAAATGCACTAGCGAAAGTAGAAAACCTAGCAGGTTAACCAAGGCGTATATTCGTATCCCTAAGTTAGTTGGATATATGTGAGTTACTACATTTAACCTAGTTTAAGGTGTGTAAAATGATGGTAAAGCATTGTGTTTATGTATGGGATTGATCTAATTAAGATAAGTTAATGTGTGTAAATATCTATATAATATTAAGTGATTAAGCATGGGGAAGTTGCTAGTGTGATAAGTAGTTGCTAGTACTATAGGTGGGGATATCTTAACCCATGATTTTAGAAATTCATCACCTATTTGAGATAAATATGTATTGATAACTAGGTTTGTGGCTAGAAGCATAAAAAACATAATATAGGTATAGGTGTATTTTTTAGTAAATTATGGGTCACCCTTTTTGGTGCAGGAGCACCTAGGCCAAACTCCAATTTGATTTGCATAAATTTTGGTTTGCATAAGTTTTGGCTTGTACTGACCTTGGCCAAGTCAGCATGTTGTGTGGTAGGTTGAATTAATCTTTTGTCTAGGTGTTATTCTAGTCATCATTGTTGGTTGTTGGTAGATTTTGCTTTATTAAGGTTTGGAATGTTGTGCTTGAAGATATGATGCATCAACCTGTGTAATAGTCACTTCCTCGTTGATGGAAGATGTTAGTGGTCAGTTGAGGGGTTGTTAACTCAAGGATAACGAGTTAGGAGATCCTAAAAAGAGGGATAATGGTGAGGATTGCAGGAATCTTGCGAAAACTGCATGATAACAGTGAGAGGTTGCATGCAGTTTAGGAGTTATCTAGGATTCCCTTAAAATCAGGGATATTGGAACGAGCAATGCCCTTGAAACATGGAAATGGAACGACCAATGGTGATATGGCTCGGGAATAGAGAGAAGAGTTGAGTTTTTGCATTGTATCAAAAGATTTTGGTGTGAATAAGAAGACAGTTTTTGGTTCTCTGTAATTTCTGTGTTTTCTGGAAAACACAGTGTGTTTTGTGCAGTAGTGATTATTTAGGTATTGTATATTGTTATAGTTACTACTTGTATTTGCATAGCAGTGTTAACATCTCCCTTTGTGCAGGACATTCATTTTGATAGTTGACAGTGTTTGATAGCCAAGGCACAGGTGGAAAAAGGATTTTAAATCTGTTGTAGCAGAGCCTAAAATTTTTGTATCTACCCGTGCTATTTGAAGGCAGTGAACTAGAGAGCATTATGCATGTTAGTTTAATACTGTGTTTATGACTAGTAGATAGAATAGAGTAAACTTCATCTGATATTCAAGTTACTTAGGGTAGCATCACTGTTCAATCCATAGATTAGAAAGTAGGGACTGTTTTCCTGTTTTGAGTAGTGTTAGATCAAATGGCCCTCCCATAGACACTGTCCCTGGGAATCCCCTAAGAATAGTTGAATATGGGAGAGGGGCCATCCTATTGTACATATTTAGAGGTAGGAGTGGCGAGGAATCAAGCATGCAGTCTTAATCCTAAACCCTAGGCGAGCTAGGACTGCCCGGTTAGGGAATTAGGGTGAAAAACAAAGAACCAAAGCAGTGGAAAATCTTCCACAAGACAGTGCAAGCAACCTTGGGTATTTTCCATACACCATATTGGTATCAGAGCAAGAGTTGGATTCTAGGCTTGTGATTAATGAGCCAATCCACTGAGTCAGTAGGAGAGAATACACCAGAGGAAGGAACCATGGTGACAAATGCAGAGTTAACAAAGAAGGTAGAAGAGCAAGAGGAAGATAACCGGTTGCTCAGAGAGAGGATATCTCAGATGGAGAAACTTCTAGATGAAGTCCAAGAAACAACAGACACTGTGAAGGACAAGATAAAGAAGAAGGAAGAACAGGAAGCCAAGGAAAAGGAGGTGGAATTGGAGGAGGAAGCTCCAAAGCCTGATCCTGTTCTTGCAGAGGAACCATTCTTGAAGGCATTGCAGGCCTTGAGTGGTAAAGTATTGGACGGTGTGCCACTTTTCAGTGGACAAATGGATCCAGATTCAGTAGTAGATTGGATTGAGAGCATTGAGAATCACTTTGAATGTGATGGCATTACAGAGGCTCAAAAGGTAAAGGTGGCCAAGTCAAGGTTGAGAGGAGCAGCTCTCACATGGTGGAAGTTTGTACAATCAGAAAGAGAGAAAGAAGGCAAAGGTCCCATAGTTTCATGGAAAGGAATGGTGACTAAGATAAGGTAGACCTACCTCCCAGATGATTATGAAGTCCAGTTGCACAGGAGAAGACACAATCTGAGACAAAAGGACATGGATGTCCAAACATATACAGAGGAGTTTCAGAAATTGTGCCTTAGATCAAAGGTGGTTGAAGATGAGAGCATCAGGTTAGCAAGGTACCTAAATGGGCTCAAGTGGTCTATCCAGGAAGATGTGAGCTTGGTAAACTTCAAAACAGTCCGCCAATGCTATCAAATGGCTTTGAAAATAGAAGAGAAAGGCAAAAAGAAGCAGGAACAAAACCCCAAAGGTAGAGGTAAAGGCAAAGACAGCAGAGGACAAAGAGGAAGCTATAGTGGAAGAAGCTAAGAATCAAGAGCTCAAGGAGAAGTCATATTTTCTGATCAGCAAGAGGGGAGTTCCAGTAGAGGTGGTAGAGGAAGAGGTTTCAGCCCTAGAGGAAGAAGTGGTGGATCAGGAAGGGGTAGTTACTTCACCAACATGAAATGCTATCATTGCAACCAGTTGGGACACCCAGCCTATAGATGTCCAGAGAAAGGAAGCACATCTCATGGAGGAGATAAGAGAACCAACCTGACTCAAGATGAAGCAGCTGCAGCAAATAAACAATCAGAAGTACCCTTGAACTCAGAAGAAGGGGAGAATCTCATGATGAGAAGGACCTTAATCAAGGAACTGGTCAAAGAAGAGCCAAGCCAAAGAAGATCTTTGTTTAGGATAAAATGCAAAATGATGGGAAAAGTGTGTAAGGTGATTATAGACTCAGGTTCTACTGACAATATTGTTTCAGAGGAGGCAGTCAACAAACTGAAATTAGCAAGAATACCTCACAAGAATCCTTACAAGGTCACATGGCTCAACAAGGGTCAGCATGTCTTAGTGAATGAACAAGCATGGGTGGAGTTTTCAATTGGCAAGTATAAAGACAAGGTATTATGTGATGTGTTACCTATGGATGCATGCCACTTGCTCCTAGGTAGGCCATGGCAATTTGACCGCCAAGCTGTGCATGATGGAGCCAAGAATTCATACACCTTCAAGAAGGACAATGTCACATACAAGATTCAATCTTTGTTGGAAGATAATGAGGTGCAGACAGCAGGTTCCAAGTTGCTGATAACTGGTGAAAAAGAGTTCTTAAAGACCTTGGAAGAAGGAGAAGGAGTTGGCTATGCAATAATGATCAAGCCAAGAGAAGCAAGCAAAGAGAAGGCAGCTGAAAAGCAAGAGTTACCCAAGGAAATTCAAGAATTGTTGCAGACCTATGAGAACATAGTAAGTAGTGGTCAACCAGCAACTTTACCTCCTAAAAGAGCCATAAGTCATAGGATAGACTTGATACCAGGAGCCACCCTTCCAAACAAAGCAGCCTACAAGATGACACCTCAACAGAATGAGGAGATAGCTAGGCAGATTCAAGAATTGCTTGATGAAGGTCTTATTAGGAAAAGCATCAGTCCTTGTGCAGTACCCACTGTCTTAGCACCCAAGAAAGGAGGAGAATGGAGGCTTTGTACTGATTCCAGAGCAATCAATAAGATAACCATCAGGTATAGGTTTCCCATTCCTAGAATTGAAGATCTTATGGATTGTCTAGGTGAAGCTAGGTACTATACCAAGATAGATTTAAAGAGTGGTTACCACCAAATTAGAATACATGAGGGTGATGAGTGGAAAACAGCCTTCAAAACCAATGAGGGTCTCTATGAGTGGCTAGTAATGCCATTTGGTTTGTCTAATGCCCCCTCCACATTCATGAGACTCATGAATGAAATCCTCAAGGACTACATTGGCAAGTTTGTAGTAGTGTATCTTGATGATATACTAATCTACAGCAGAACAAGAGAAGAACACCTCCAACACATTGAGCTGATTTTCAAGAAGCTACAGGAAGAGAAGCTGAAGATTAATCTGGAAAAGTGTGAGTTCATCAAAACAGAGCTGGTGTACCTTGGTTTTGTGTTATCACATGGCAACTTGAAGATGGACAGCAGCAAGGTAGAAGCCATTCTTAATTGGCCTACTCCCAAAACAGCAACAGAGGTAAGAAGCTTCCATGGTCTTGCTCAGTACTATAGGAAATTCATCAAACAATTTAGTGCAATTTGTGCTCCTATGTTGGATACCATTAAAGGAGGCATGAAAACTAAGTTTGTGTGGAATGAACAAGCTAACAAGAGTTTTGAGTTGCTGAAGGAAAAGGTAGCTACTCAACCTATTTTGGTGTTGCCAAGTTTTGAGAAACTATTTACAATTGAGTGTGATGCTAGTAATGTAGCAATTGGAGCTGTTCTCAGCCAAGAGGGCAGACCGGTGGCTTTTCATTCTGAGAAGCTAAGTGAAGCCAAGAAGAAGTACTCTTCTTATGACCTTGAAATGTATGCATTGGTCCAAGCACTAAGGAAGTGGAGACACTACTTGCTTCCCAAGGAATTTATTGTGTACTCAGACAATCAAGCACTCAGTTTTCTGAATTCACAAGAGAAGTTGAGTCACAGGCACATGAAATGGGTGGAGTACTTGCAAGCCTACACCTTCAACATCAAGCACAAGAAAGGAGCTCTCAATAAAGTTGCTGATGCATTGAGCAGAAGGGTTCTTACCATCCAAGAAATCCAATTGAAAAGCATGGGAATAGATCACTTCAAGGATCTATATGCAGATGATGAAGATTTTGGAGAAATTTATAAGGTATGCCTTGAGTTTAAAAACCATTTCCATAGCAAGTATGCTGAATATACCTTGCAAAGTGATTTGTTGTTTAAAGGCAATCAACTTTGTGTTCCTAGAGGTTCTATTAGGGAGAACTTAATTGAAGAGAAACATAATGGTGCTTTGAGTGGTCATTTTGAGATCACCAAAACTCAAGAGCTGGTCCAAAGGTTTTATTTTTGGCCTAAGATGAACTTATATGTCAGAAAATATGTAGAGAGTTGTGTAGTGTGTCAAAAAGCAAAAGGCACTTCTTCAAATGCAGGCTTATATCAGCCACTGCCAATTCCTTCTAGGCCATGGGAATGCTTAAGCATGGACTTTGTAGTTGGTTTACCCAAGACAAGGCAAGGAATGGACAGTGTTTATGTTGTAGTTGATAGATTCAGCAAAATGGCTCACTTTATACCCTGCAAAACAACCAATGATGCCAGTCAAATAGCCTCACTTTTCTTCAAGGAAAAAGTTAGGATTCATGGTTTGCCAATCAGCATTGTATCAGACAGGGATACTAAATTTATGAGCCACTTTTAGAAGACACTTTGACAGAGAATGGGCACCAATTTGTCCTTTGGATCTGCATACCATCCCCAAACTGATGGTCAGACCGAAGTTGTGTATAGGACACTTGGAAACCTTCTTAGATGCTTGACCAAGGAGTATGGTCAACAATGGGATCAGATTATTGGGCAGGCTGAGTATGCATATAATGACACAGTCAATAGATCCACAGGGAAGAGCCCCTTTGAAATTGTATATGGTTTACATCCCAGGGGTGTCTATGAGCTGAGAGAGCTGAAAGATGGAGTCAAGGGAAGTGGTTATGCAGATGATTTTGCTTATGCAATGCAGGAAATTCATGAGACAGTCAGAAAGACCTTGGCAGAAAATACCATGAAGCATAAGGCTAAGGTGGATGAGCATAGAAGAGAAGTCCAGTTTAATGTTGGTGACTTAGTCATGGTACATTTGAACAAGGCCAGGTTGCAGAAAGGAGTCCCTCACAAGCTGCAAATGAAGAGGATAGGTCCCTGTCCTATCTTGGAGAAGTATGGCAACAATGCTTTCAAAGTGAAATTGCCTGATGACAGTGGACTATCCCCTGTTTTTAATGTTGCAGATCTGATGCATTACAAAGGACCACCCCAGGATTTGGATCAGACACTCCATGAAGTCAATCAAGATGTTGAAGCCCTCAAACTGCCCCCTGTCACAGTCAAACAAGCTGATCAAATCTTGGACACAAGGGTCTACCAGAAGACTAGGAACAAGGAATATAAAGAACATCTGATAAAAAGGCATGGACAACCTGATATAGATGCAGTATGGATCAGGGAGGCAGAATTCAAGAAGTTAGGTATTGATCCTAACTTACTCAATCCAAGGATGGATTGAATTCTCTGTTTTGGGGAGGATGGTGCAGGAGCACCTAGGCCAAACTCCAATTTGATTTGCATAAATTTTGGTTTGCATAAGTTTTGGCTTGTACTGACCTTGGCCAAGTCAGCTTGTTGTGTGGTAGGTTGAATTAATCTTTTGTCTAGGTGTTATTCTAGTCATCATTGTTGGTTGTTGGTAGATTTTGCTTTATTAAGGTTTGGAATGTTGTGCTTGAAGATATGATGCATCAACCTGTGTAATAGTCACTTCCTCGTTGATGGAAGATGTTAGTGGTCAGTTGAGGGGTTGTTAACTCAAGGATAACGAGTTAGGAGATCCTAAAAGGAGGGATAATGGTGAGGATTGCAGGAATCTTGCGAAAACTGCATGATAACAGTGAGAGGTTGCATGCAGTTTAGGAGTTATCTAGGATTCCCTTAAAATCAGGGATATTGGAACGAGCAATGCCCTTGAAACATGGAAATGGAACGACCAATGGTGATATGGCTCGGGAATAGAGAGAAGAGTTGAGTTTTTGCATTGTATCAAAAGATTTTGGTGTGAATAAGAAGACAGTTTTTGGTTCTCTGTAATTTCTATGTTTTCTGGAAAACACAGTGTGTTTTGCGCAGTAGTGATTATTTAGGTATTGTATATTGTTATAGCTACTACTTGTATTTGCATAGCAGTGTTAACATCTCCCTTTGTGCAGGACATTCATTTTGATAGTTGACAGTGTTTGATAGCCAAGGCACAGATGGAAAAAGGATTTTAAATCTGTTGTAGCAGAGCCTAAAATTTCTGTATCTACCCGTGCTATTTGAAGGCAGTGAACTAGAGAGCATTATGCATGTTAGTTTAATACTGTGTTTATGACTAGTAGATAGAATAGAGTAAACTTCATCTGATATTCAAGTTACTTAGGGTAGCATCACTGTTCAATCCATAGATTAGAAAGTAGGGACTGTTTTCCTGTTTTGAGTAGTGTTAGATCAAATGGCCCTCACATAGACACTGTCCCTGGGAATCCCCTGAGAATAGTTGAATATGGGAGAGGGGCCATCCTATTGTACATATTTAGAGGTAGGAGTGGCGAGGAATCAAGCATGCAGTCTTAATCCTAAACCCTAGGCGAGCTAGGACTGCCCGATTAGGGAATTAGGGTGAAAAACAAAGAACCAAAGCAGTGGAAAATCTTCCACAAGATAGTGCAAGCAACCTTGGGTATTTTCCATACACCACTTTTGCTCTCATGTTTGTTATGATTGGTGTTACCTTGTGCATTCTTCTTTAGTATAAGGAGGAATATGAGTGCAATTAGAGATGGAGTGAAAATGTTTTTCATTGGGAGAATATAATACTCCTTGTAATGTCCCTTTTGGGCGAGCATGAGAAAATTAGAGGCAAAGTAAATAAATAAAATAAAATAAAATAAAATAGTTTTTGGCACCCTACGGAAGGAGATTAAATAAGATTTAAATTTGAATTTTGGTGCCCAAGTTATTTTAATACTTTATTTGGGGCTGGACAACCCCTTTGGGAGTTATACGGAGGGCAAAAAAATAATAAAAAAATGATATAAATTTGAATTGGGGTTTGGCATCCAATTGAGGGAATAAAAATTAAATAAAAAACAAATTTAAAAAGGGAGAAGTGGCACCCAAATTGGGCCAACCTATTTGGAGAAATAAGGAGTGATTGCTATATAAACTAAGTCATTTGGATGTTTTCATATCATGTGAATTATTTCTGCTTTTCTAATCTGCAATTTCACAACTATTCCAAGGACAAAACCCTTGAGAATAATAGAGGAGTTGGATGAAAACCTAGCTCTTCCCTGGAGGACTTTATGACGGAGGTTCACTTGTGCTTCAATAGAGTTTTATGTTAGATGTTCATGATCAGATTTCATACCAGCCTAGGCAACTTGAGGGAGGCAGTTTTTGTGTGGATTTGACCTAGCGTTTCTTCCTAGGGTGAGGTGCCTAAGTTTCAAGAGGAGCAACCAGATTTGAAGGGGGCGAAATTGGTAAGTTTGGAAGGTTTCGGTAAGATTTCAAGTGTTGCAAACCTTACGTTCAGACCAGCAGGCCAGCACACTCTTGTGGTAGGGTTTTAGAGACATTTTCTATCATATATTTGCATTTATCTTGCATGTGTGTGAGCTGGAGTAGTTTTCCCAGCCAGGGTTAGGATAGATCATCATTTCATATCATGTTTTGGGGTTTCTTTATATCAGCAAGCTTCTGTACATTGTTGGGCATGTTTGGATTCCATTTCATAGTCATATTGCATCCATAATTAGGTTTGAATTTATAGCAGCAAATTGAACATTTGGATAATCAGAATTTGGCATGTTTGGATGAATATTTGGTGATTCATTGTGCTGGTTACATTCATGTTTATGGTTAAACAAATCTGCTATGTTATTTGATGTCATTGGGAAGATTATATGTTGCTGCTAATGCATGTTTAGAATCACAAAATTTACATCAGCATGTTAGGGTTTTGAGCAGAAAATTGAAATCAAAAAATTAGGGTATAAATTTGTGATGTAAAAATTAAAAAAATTGCATATATTTCAGTTGGGATATTTCAGTGGTATCAGAGCTTGGATCTTGTCAGCTTGGAGGGTTAGATTGCAAACAACCATTTGGTTCACATAGGTGTTACTTCCAAAGAAGACCAGGACAGCAAGATTATCAAGAAGGGTCTCCAAGTATTGATACAAATCAACTTGCTATGGATAGGGAAAGGTGAGGTAGAAGTCCACCAAGAGATGATAGGAGTGTTGGTGATCTTTTGAGGGATATAGCAGTTGGTCAAAGGGAAATGTCAGCAGTACAACAACTAGCCAATAATGCTTTAACTCAAATGATGGTATCCCATGAACAGATGATGCAGCTCATGACACAAGCGATGGGTAATATAAGAGTTAATGCAGCCCCTATCGGTGAAGAAACTATTGCAGGTACACCTCGTGCTAGGAGAACACGTACCAGTACCTCGGATTGGCCATTGCAGCTCACATTCTTTCCAAAAGAGGAAGGGGAGGAAGAAGTTGAAGATGAGGAAGAACAACCAATTGCGAATGAGTAGGCTATCTTACATGATGAGTATAGAGCACTTCTCGAGGATGTCAAGATGGATCTAAACTTTAAACAATTCATGAATCAAAAGAAGGATAGAAGAAGCGCAAGGACGAGACAAAGACCTAGATGACAATCAAGGCCACCTAAGGAGTACAAGGAAGCA